>JAODAL010041735.1:0-35575 GCA_025379985.1 Phyllomedusa bahiana | reverse complement strand
CCTGTTCACAACTTCCCCCTGTTCATAACTTCCCC
The DNA here is from genome assembly GCA_025379985.1 of Phyllomedusa bahiana. NCBI lineage: Eukaryota > Metazoa > Chordata > Amphibia > Anura > Hylidae > Phyllomedusa > Phyllomedusa bahiana. The sequence continues at coordinate 35,540 of JAODAL010041735.1, read as the reverse complement.
CGTTCAAAACTTTAAACCCCCCTTTCACAATTCCCCTTTTATAACTTCCCCCCTGTTCTAAAATTTCCCCCCCTGTTCATCAACTTCCCCCCTTTCATAACTTCCCCCTGTTCTTCAACTTCTCCCTTTCATAAAACTTCCCCCTTTCATCAACTCCCCTGTTCATCAACTTCCCCCCTGTTCTCAACTTCCCCCGTTCATAATTCCCCCTGTTCATCAACTTCTCCCCTGTTCTAAATTTCTGTTTTTCTCTGTTTAGTTTCTCTGTACTTTTAGCTCAAGGGGGGGTGGCTTGGGGGTTTGTGAAATGGCCGAAATGAAAAGTTTCCTGGCCGTTTTGAATGGTGCGAGTCCACCACTTAAAAAGGAGGGGCAGCGTCCACCAATTTGGGAAAGGGAGCATGGTAAATTCTGCATTTAGGGAGGGCCTAAACGCAAAATGCGTCTTTTGTCAATCGTTCGTGAACGACTTTGGCACCATAGTGCCGATGAAAGGGGTATCTGGACCGTAGTTTGATGTAAAAAAGGGAGTTGTCTTGGCGAGGTGGGGAAGTTTTTGACTGGCTGAAATGGGAGGCGGCCCAGTTTGCTGTCTATTTGCGATAGGTGGACCCCCAAATTTTTAGACACTTTTCCCCCCCACCACTATATGGTGACATGCATATGTTGACTGGCCGTGGTGCCAACTTAGGGCCCCCTGGTCCGCTTATTACTTTTTTTGCCAAAAGTTTCGACATTAGTAATTTACCTCCTCTTGGTTTTGTCAAAAAAACGGAACACCCCCCGAGTAGGTGTTTTACCACAAATGCCCGCATGACTGACTTACCGCGGGGCCCTGGTGAGCCCCTGTCCCATATTTGGAACCCTGCAAAGGGGGTGGTCAAAAATCGTGGCCTTTGGCTCCCAACCTCGGACTTCTGCCAAACCTGCTGCTCCCGGCCCACTATCGATTGGGGGCTGCCCCACTCCAAACGCAAGCGCCCTCTTTCTCCCCAATGATAATAATAAACCCCTTTGCTTCCAGGGCCGGGACAGGGGTAGTCGAGGTAGGCAAACCGAAAAGGGCCCCACTTCATCCAGGCAGAAAAGGGGGCGCAAAAGGGGCAGATGGCCTAAATTTTCCTTTGGGGGGCACTTTAGCCTTGTTTAACTGGGCAAAAGAATATTTTGTCCCAGCCTTATTTGTCACCCGGTTTAAAACTCTCGTTTTAATGTTTGCCTGTCCCACCGTCCCCCCTTTAAACGGTTGCGCTGAAAAAGGTTTGCCGCCCATCGCAACTTAACCCCCCCTTCCCAATTCTCCTCTTTCCACAAATTCCCCGTTTCTGAAATGTCCTGCATTTACTGCCTGTAGGCCCATAAACCATCTGGTTTTGCGTGGTTGTTTTTTTTTAAACCCTTTTTCTTAAGGGGAAAAACTTTTGGTGTTTTGAAATGGGGGGGACAATAATTACCCGGTTTTCCCAACAATTTTTCAAGGGGTATAAAGAGACTGAATCCATTTGCACGATGCCCCAGAGGATGTTTTTGGTTTTTTGGAGGGGAGACACTTCTTTTATCCTTTTCCCGGGGTTTCGCAACCCGCATTCCCCATGGCGGGTCCCCCCGGGGAAAGGGTGGCCCCCGGGGCCGCGCTGCTGGCCGGGTCGCCCTTTAAATCCACTCCCCTGGCCTCGCTCTGGGCCCCCCCGGTCCTCGCCCCCTCCCGGCCCGGGGAACGCATGCGGGGCCCCCTAGCCCCCGGGCAATGTCGCCCAAACAACATTTACGGGGGACGTGCCCCCGGAAATTTGGGGGGGTTAATTCCCGGGGGGTTTGTATCTATTTTGGTTTTTGGACCCAGGGTCATTTCCCCTGTGGTTTCTATGTTCCCCCCGACCCTTAGAAAAAAGCTTTTCCTGCAGTATATTTCTCCTTACGTGTACCAGCCCTCTTGTTTACGTTTTTTTTGGAATCCAAAACCTCTGCCCCCTTTGGCCCCTAAACCTTCCTGTCTGCCCCGGGACCATAAAACCAATTGCACCCTTTCCCCGACCTTACTCCCTTTCCCCCCAACGACTATGATTTTTCAGATTACGTTTTCTGTACCCGTGCCCTGGCCCCTTCGCAAGAAAATTTCCTTTCGGGGGGTTAAGGGCCCGGGGTAGCCTCACCCCCGCAGAAAAGTCCACCCCGTTTTGTGGGGGGGGCTTGGTAAAAAACGGGGGTTTCTTGATTCCTTCCTGGCTTTGGTTAAAATTCCCATCGCTTGCGGTGGCCCAAAGGGATCCATTACTCACCCCGTTACATTTTAGATCCAGCCATGGGCCCCACCAAGGGGCCTCTGCCAAGCATCGCGGATTTTTTAAGGGGGGAACGATCGTTCCCCGCAGTCCCCAGCAAATCGCGAAACAGGAAAGCATTTTGGGGCCGCTCTCGCCATGATGCGTCGGGCCCCTGGCCCCCGGGCAACAGTCCCCGGTTCCCCCCGGCCTTTGGCCCCATCTCCCGGTCAGCCTTTTCCTTTGGTTTCCTTTGGGCCCCAAGCTTGGCTTTCCCTTCCCAAATCAGTTTTTGCCGGGACCCCAAGCTCGGGCCGGGGTTTCATTCCCCCAAGTGTCTTTGCTTGTAAAAACCCTGTTGGGGGGAATAGTTTCCCTCGGAGAGGTTCCAAGGTGGCCTTCGTAGTGTTTCCTTTTTGGGAAGGCCCTGGCTTGGGCAAAAATCCCTTTTGGGGCGGGAAAAGGGACCCCAGGGTTGGGATTTCGTCCTTTTTCCAGGAATTCTGCCCCGTTTTCGAGGACCCCCGGGCGGGGGTTTCCCCTTCCCTGAGACCCCCCTTTAAAGTCTTCGTCAGGGCGGCCCCCTCTGTGGGAGACTAGCGGTACTTTTTCCGTCCCCCTGGCTTGGGGAGCTCACGTGGATGTTTCCCGCCCTCTGCCCCACTTTAAAAAAAGGGGCTGTAAAAACGGGAAAAGGGGCGCTTTGGCAGCAAGGAGACCCCCGTCCTCCCTGAGAAAAATTAATTCTTTGGGCCCAAACTTCTACCCGTTTAAAAGGTTTGCAGGGGAAGGAAGGCGGGGCTTTCAGGGAGGGGCCCTCTGAAAGCCCCCGTCGCGGTTCCACCGGGCCCCCGGGTTTTTTCCGCAAAATTCCATTGCTCCCCCCCCAACCCTTTTGAGGGGGAAACCCCCATGAAAAGTGGACCGCCCCCTTTTATAGGAGCGGACCCGGGAAACCGTTTGTCAAAGCGAAAAGCTTTTGTTTCTACTGGGGAAACCCCGGGGGCCCAATTTTCTGCAGGAAGTGCCCGGCTACCCCCCAGCGCCCGGGAAAACGCTCACCCTAGGTCCCGTAGGAGAGGCGGCCCCAGGTGCAGTTTCCCTCCTTTTCCAATTTTGATGTCCCCAGTGGAGGTAAATTCCCTGATGCGGGTCCTTAAACCCAAGAGTTGGGCCCTTCCCTTGGATTCTGGTTTGCCGGGAACTTACCCTTGGGCCTCTTTTTGGTAAACCCGGGGTACCCCCAATACCTGGAGTCGGTGGAGAAAAACCCTGCTTATTTCTTGGTCAGTGGGGGGTCCTCAGTGCCCCCAAATCCAGAAACCCCCCGGGCCGGTGGACTCTCCTTTTTAGGGGGGGTTACTTAAGGAGGGGTTTCCCGGGTTAAAACGTTCTGCCCCGTGTTTCCCTGGGGCAAATCCTCTTGGGGCCCCCCTGGCTGAAACCCCTTTCCACCCCCCTTCCGTCGAGGGGGAAAAAAAGGACAGGCGAAGCCCTGCTTTGGGGCGGGAATCCCAAAATTTTTGGTTTTGGGGTTTCCCCAGCCCGGTGCCCCCACTTCTCCCCCCCGCTTTTTCAAGCCGTTCCCAAGGCCCCCTTGCCCGGAAGAGTACCGGGGCCCTTTGGGGGAGTTTTCCCCCGGGAAAAAAGAGGCCCGATTCGTGCCCCCAAAGTGGGGCCCTTAGGGACGCCCTATTGACCCCCTTTTCCCAGGAACCAGTCCTCCCCGGGGGAAGGGTTTCCCCGCTTTTTGTGCGGAAAATTCGGGCCCTTTGTCGGCCTACATACGGGAAAAACTTGCAAAAAAAGGATTCATTCGAAAGGTCCTTTTCCCACCCGGGGCCCCGGGTTTTTTTTCCGTGCAAAAGGGAAATGGTTCCCTCCGCCCTTTGTATAGACTAAGGGTTAAAAAATTTTTCACCGTGAAAATGTCCCCTCCCCCCTTAAATTCTCGAATTTTTTGGGAATTGCCCAATGGGGGGCTAAGGTGTTTTCAAAATTGGATTTTGCGGGGGACTAAAACCTAAATCAAAATTTCGGGAGCGGGCCCAAGGGAAGAAGCTTTTTAAATTACCTGTGGGGGGCCTTTATCGAGTATCTCGTAAATCCCCTTTGGGCTCTTTTTAATGCCCCAGGGGTTTAATTCCCCAAGAATTTCTTTCAACGAGGGTTTTTCCCAGGTTCTCTTGTACCCCTGCGTCATAGGAAACCTAGATGACATCCTGATTTTCCCCCTGATCTTCAAACTCCCGGGCACAAGTGTGCCGGGTTCTGCGATGCCCGGGGGCCATTTTTAAACAAATGTACCCCCAAGCTGGAGAAATGTTTATTCCATCGGGACCAGCCTCCCTTTCCCCTGGGTTACCATAGCCCTCGGAAAGGGGCCTTTAAAGATGGCCCCGGCAACATTTCCCCTGGGTTTTTTCAGGGGGCCCCTTTCCTGTCGGTCTTGGGGCCCAATACAGCGCTTTTGGGTTTCCCCAAAAATTTATTACCGAAAATTTTATTCCCCCTTTTTCCACCTTGGGGGGCCCTCCTTTTGTACCCCTAACTGGGGAAGAAAAATGCAAACCCCGAGAGGGTTGGCATCCAGAGGTAAAGAAGGCTTTTTGTTGATCAAAAGGATCCCTTCTCCCTGCCCCTGATTTGGGGTCCGGGCGGTTTCCCCGAGGGGGCCCGTTTCCTAGGAGGTTTGATGCCTCTTTCCGTGGGGGAAGGGGCGGGCCCTCACACAAAAAAACCCCCAAAAGGCAAGATTTCCACAAGTGGGTTCTTTTAAAAAGCCTTTTTTGCGGGCCCCTTGGCGGAATTTTTGTTTTTGGGGGAAACCGGGAACTTTTGGGGCCATCAAGTTGGGCCCTGGAGGAGGGGGCGACTTCTGCTGGGGGGGGTCTAAACCCCAATTCAACATCTTTACGGACCACAAAAATTTTTGTTGTATTTTCAGTTTCCCCAAGTTTTAAACCCTCCCCAAAACCCCGGGGGTGGTCTCTTTTTTTCCACTTTTCGACTTTCCTTACTTTTCCCGGCCCCTGCTGGGGGAAAAAGGAAAGGGGGAAAATTCCCCTTTCCCGTCCCCTTCGGACTGGTGGGTGAAAAACCCGTTTTTCAAAAAAATCATTTCCCCCCGAACGGTTAGTTCACGTGGCTCCTGAAGATCCCCAAAATTTTTCCCCCAAAGGGACAAAAAATTTTCCCCCCGCGGGCCACTCAGGAAGAAAAAAATTCTGGGGTTGGGGCATAGCTCCTTTTGGGGCCTTCCCGGAGTGGAAAGGTTAAAGCTTTATCTCCCCGGGCATTTACTGGTGGCCGACTTGGAAAGTTTGGAAATTTTAATTTCCCCCGGCGCCTGGGCCCATTGTGTAGGAACAAGGTCCCAGCCACAGGCCCGCAGGTCTTTTGCCCCCCTTTGCCCTTTCCCCAAAAAATCCCTTGGGACGACATAGTTTTGGGGTTTTTGGTCCAGACCTACCCATTTTCCCTTTGGGGAATTCTTTCATTTGGGTGGTTACGGACCGGTTTAAAAAGATGTTCCCCACTTTTGGGGTTCCTTGGCCTGCCGTCTCCCCCAACAATTGGCAAAGTTTTTCTTCCGGATTTTTTTCCCGGCCCCCATGGGTTTTCCCTTCACACTTTGTCTCCCGACCGCAGTTTTTTAAATTTTTGTATCCCGATTTTGGCGTGCGTTGTGCCCCGTCTGCAAGTCAAGTTGGAATTTTTCACGGCCTATCCCCAACCGTCCATGGGGGGTGGAAAAGGGTTTAAACCTTTTTTTCCCTGGGGGAAAAACCGGGCCCCAATTTTTGTTCCGGACTTTAGGAAAAATGGACCGAGTGATCCCTGGGCCTTTTTTCTTTTTAAAACCATCGGGGACTCTGATGCATATGGGTTCCCCCTTTCTTTGTATTTCTTTGGCCCCCATCCCCCACCCCCTTTCCCATGCCCTTGTTTGGGATTTTGCCCGTTTTCAAAACGACCAAAGTTCGGGTTAAAAAAGGAAAAATTGGCAAGAGACTCGCGTTCTCTACTTGGGGCCCCCTCTCCCCCGCATAAAAGACAGGTGACAAAAGGAGAAGCCCTTTGCCCAAAAGTTTCTCCCTGGGGCCCAAGTTTGGTCCCCCTGGTGGTTGTGCCCCCGGGAAGGTTTTCCCAGTTTTAAAATTGGGGCCCCATCGTTTCCCCCGGCCCCTTCAAGGTTCTTCGGCATTTAAACCCCGGGTGAAAAATACATGCTCTGTTTCCCTTTCCATTTTCCCCGGCCCCAAAAACGAAATTCCCAATGTATTCCCCCTTTTAACCTTTCTGGTTTCTAAAACCGGTTCCCCTTGGGAAGAATTTTAAACGCCTTCCCCAAGAAACCCGAATCCGCTGACACTTAAAAGAAAAGGCATTTTGGCTATGAAGTCGGTCAGGGGGAAAAATTTTCTTCCTCTGGTTTGGGGGGGTTGGGAAACCCCGAGGGAGCCCCGGGGACCCCGAATCTAAAACCCCAAAACCCGGGATCTAATCCTCAGATTTCTGAAAACCTTAAAAAGGTGGGGGGGTTTCCAAAAGGGGGGGGGTTTTTGAAATTTGGGTTGTGCAGTACCCCGGCCCAGGGCCCAGCGGGGTTGCCCCCCGGTTTCCCCTTGGGGGGCCCCCGGGGGGAAATTTGGGCCCGCCGCGGGCCGCGCTGCTGGCCGGGGCCGCCCCCTTCCCCCCATCACCGGGGCCTCGCCCCCGCCCCCGGCCCTCGCCCCCTCCCCCGCCCGGAAATGGGGATGGCGCCCCCTACCGGCCCCGCGCTCGTTCCCCGAAATTTTCAGGGCAGTGCGGGGTTTTTTGGGTTTAAATTTCCCGGGCGGGGTTATATATTGGTTTTTGGGGATCCAGCCCACTTCCCTGCTGGTTTTTGGGTTCCCCCGAGCCTTAGAAAAAAAGCTTTTCCTTTGAAGTTTATTCTGGGCCTTACCGTGTCCCAAAGCCCCTTTGTTTCTTTTTTGGGACTCTAAACCCTCTGCCGCCTGCCCTGCCCCCTTCCTCCCTGCCCCCCGACCATTGGGGTTCCCTAAACCTCACTGCCTCCCCACGACAAAGTTTCTGTCCCAACGCTGCCCCTCGGCCCCCCTTAAAAAGTAATCCGTCGAGGGAAAACGCCCGGGTTTGCCTCACGCCGCAGAAAGCCCAAACCCCGCTTTGGGGGGGGGGTTTCTGGTTTTGAAAAACCCGGGGGGGCTACTTTGATTCCTTTCCCCCTGGCTTTGGGCTTAACTTTTCATCGCTTCCCGGGTGGCCCCAAGGACCAAAACCCAGCCTTTTTACACCTTAATGGTGGGGGTTAAAAATTTTTTTTTCATGTCTGTCACACCTGTGGACCATAAATCTTTTGGCATAAGTTCAGGAAAACTGTCAATTTCTTCAGGGTTGAAGGGTGGGAGTTTAGACATTTTTTCTGGGATTATAGTAAAGGGGGGGGCAGAAAAAACAGATTTTTTTCCCCTTTTTAAAAGCATACCTTTCAGTTTCAAAAGTTCCATCTTTTCATATTGTTTTGTGAGATCAAAATTTTTAGAAAATTTTGGTCTGATTCCTAAAGATTTACACTGTCTATCATGTGGATAAGCATGTTCTGAGTTGGCTTGAATAATACTTGGACTTGTTTACTCAGTGGTATCAACACTGGTCAGCTGTCCACACCTACACAAGAAATAGTATCTTTTGAAAGCGGGTTTTAGAGAAAAATGTGCTTGTGTGATGACCTAAGGGGGGTTTTCCGGTTTTATCGGAAAAAGGGACGGGATTTCCATTTTTTATAGTCAGAAGTATCATTGTGGTATGGCGGCTAAAAGATTGTATATGTAGTATTGACAGCACCAGATTCCGGATTGCCTGTTTCTTATGCACTGTTCAGCACAAAATTCGGGATTGCCTGTTTCCTATGCTCTGTTTGCAGCTGGGGGTGGTGCTGTGGTGGCAGCAGCTCTGTCCCACCATTTCCAAGAGGCATTTCAGTCTTGATTAACCCCTTCACGACCCTAGACGTATGCATGCGTCCAGGTGGTTTGGGGGTTCACGCACCTGGACATATGCATACGTCCTGGAGATCGTGCAAACTCTAAAGCAGTGTTCGCCTGATCGCTGTGGTATGTCAGCTGTATATTACAGCTGACATCCCGCAGCATCGGCCCTGACCAGAGATCACTCCGGGGGGGAGTGGGCGATTAGCCCCTTAATTATTGCGACCGATCGTTCACATTAACTACAATATGCAATATGCTCCTGCGTCTCTGTTGGCGACAACAGCTGAACAATCGTGCACCTGCTGTCGACTAACAGACAGCTCGGAAGGTACAGAATGCTTTCCGGGCAGGCTGCAACATCAACATGCCCGCCTATGCCCTATGGGCATGTCCGGGCATCGTGACTGACAGTTGTCATAGGAACCAGTACACAGCAATAAGCTGTGTATTGATTTCTATTAGAAAAGTGATTTTCCCTACGGGGAAAAGTAAAAGAAAATACACAAACACGAAAAATAAAATAAAAACACGTACACCACCCTTTTCCCCTTTAAAATTAGCAATCGCCCAAAATAAAATCAAGAATAAATAAAGTACCTATATTTGGCATCACTGCATGCGTAACAACCTGCCCTATAAATCTGTCATGTTAATTAACCTGCACGGTGAACCCCATAAAAAAATAAATAAATAAGCAATCATAGAATTGTGATTTTTGTTCATCCTGCAGCACATACAATGTAATAAAAAGTGATCAAAAACATATATAAAAGCCAAAGTGATGCCAAACATCGGTTCATCCCGCAAAAAAAAAAGTCCTTACACAGCTCTGTATACGGAAAAGAAAAAAAAGTTATGGCTATCAGAAGACAGCAATACATAAATATTTTTTTTTACACAATAAAACACTTCTTTTTTTATAGCCCTTAAACATAAAAAAACTATATAAATTGTGTACCCCCATAATCGTATCGCCCCACAAAATAAAGCTAACTTGTCACGGATACTGCACGGTGCATAAAAATAAAAAAACACTACTAGGATTGCAATATTTTCTTCACCCTGCTTTCCAAAAAATGGATTTAAAACCGAACAAAAAGCCTTGTCCCTCCAAAAATTATACCAATAAAAACGTGAAATCATCCCACGAAAAACAAGCCCCTACAAATCTCCGAACACAGAAAAATAAAAAAGTTATTGCTCTAAGACATGTTTTCCTTTTTGAATAAAAGTGTATTTATTGTGTTAAAGCAGTAAAACATAAAAAAATACAAATTAGGTATCACTGTAATTGTATCAACCTGATAAGTAAAACTAGCACGTCATTTATACTGCACAGTGATGGCTGTAAAAAAATAAAAATAAAAAACACTACTAGGATTGCTGCATTTTGTTCAAAACGCCTCACAAGAACCTTAATAAAAAGTGATCAAAGAGTCATAAGAATCCCATAATGGTAAAAACTTCAACTCATCCCACAAAAAACAAGCCCATAAAAGGCTCCGTACACTGCAAAATAAAAAAGTTATGGCTCTCAGATTATGACAACATAAAAGCGCAGTTTTTTATAAACACATTTCTATTGTATAAAAGTAGTAAAACATAAAAAACTATATAAAATTTATATCACAATTGTACTGACCCATATAGTAAAATTCTGATGTAATTTATACCACGCGGCGAAGGCTGTAAAATTGAAGTCCAAAAAACAAATGGCGGAACTGCATTTTTACCTCCCCATTTTCATGGCCCAGTGCTAAAAAAAAAAAACTATGGAACACCTGTGCACCCAAAATGCATAATACACCCCTAGATGAGATCCATGAGGGGTGTTGAATCCTGTTATGCTACTTTGGGGGCTTTGCAAATGAGACATGGTACCCACCAAAATCTGCATTCCAAATAACACTCCCTCCTTTATATGCCCTGACATGCGCCCAAATAGCAGTTTACACCCACATTTGGGTATTGCCAAACTTGGAAGAAATAGTGTAACAAAATTTGGGATGTTTTATAGGATTCCATGTAAAAATTAAACATTTTCAGCTAAAATTGCAGATTGATGGAAAAAATAAAAAAAATTAATTTTCACTGCCTATCGCTAAAAAAATGTGTGAAACACCTGTGGGGTCGATATACTCACTACACGCCTGGATATATTCCTTAAGGGGTATAGTTTCCAGTATGGGATCTTTTTAGGGGTGTTTATTACGTTTTAGCACCTTAGGGTGTCTGCAAACCTGAAATGGTGCCTAATTAAAATCGTAATGAAAATGAGACCTCAGTGTCTGGTAGGTGCTCAAATAGCGCATTAGGGCCACATATGGGATATCTCTGAAAATAGCAGAATCTGGGGAATCACTATTAATTTGAATTTACCTTGTCACATCTACCATTGTTTCAGTGAATAATGGATAGAAATTTAAAAACTGCAAAAAAAGTAAAATTTTGAAATTTCACCTCCCTTTTTCTTTAATTTCTGTGAAATACTTTAAGGGTTAACAAACTTTGTAAACACTGTTGTAAATACTATAAGGGCTGTAGTTTCTTAGATGAAGTCATTTATAGGGGTATCTAACATACAGGCCAATCAAAACCACGTCATAACTGAACTAGTCCCTAAAAAATTTATACTGCAAATTTTCTTGAAAATGTGAGAAGTGACCACTAATTTTTTAAGCCCCCTAATGTCACAAAAAAATAAAAAGAAATTTTTAAAAATATTCCAGCCTACAGTGGACATAAAGAAGATGCTAGTTATAAACTATTTTGTGGTGAATAAATATTTTTCTTGTACAGAGAAAACTTTTCATGAAATTTTGATATATTTCACAAACAAACCAGGTTTGTATGGACCAACATTTTTTTACTAACTTAAAGCACAATGTGTCACGAGAAAACTGTTTCTGTATTACATGCATAGGTAAAATGGTCAAAAAGTTATTCTCACATAAAGTGACACATGTCAGATTTCAAAACAGTGGCTGTGCCAGGAAGGCCAAAACTGGCTGGGTTATTAAGGGGTTAAAATGTCCCAATCTTCCACAACTGTAGCATCTAAGTGGAGGACATCTGTCTTCCCCACCCGATTAAAGCGTCTTACTTGGTTTAACACAACTCCTTTTCCACCTTCTAACAAAACACAGGTACACTACTCTGGTGTAGAAGCAATTAGCACCTTGCATATAGGTTTGTTTAATCCATCAACAAAAGCAGTTACCAAAATGTGCTTGTACATAGTAGAGGTGGTATCATACCCCAAATCAGTCCATTTCTGTTTTAATATAGAGAAGAATGTCTCCACTGCCTTTCCTTTCTTCTGATGCATACCTGTTATGGATTGGTCATGCAAAGATTGCTGTCCCCATTCCATCAGTCTTTTAACATACGCTTCCCCTGATTCCATGGTGGTTTCATCTCCATCAAATTCTCCTATCACATTTGTTATTATTGCTAGAAAGCATCATTCACCTTAGCCAGTACAAGGTCATCTAAGTCTTTCCAGCAACATGTAAAAGACTTCCATATTTTCTTTATTTCTCTACAAAAAAGCATTGGAAATTTTTCTGGGTTTAGAATCTGACACATTATTGCTAACATTTCAGATGACTTCCAGGCCTGTAAACCATTAGATTGGAGGGTAAAAAAAAATGTTTCTGGCAAGTGGGATTCTCATCACCTCATTATGTGATCTTGCTAGAGTCAGCTGGGGTGGTCTAGTCTGACTGTTTAGTGCTTATTAGGGATGAGCGTTATTATCAGCAAAAGTTGAAATCGGCACGGTTTTTAGGCTTATCGGAAACGCGATAGTTTAGGTGACAATCTTACAGATAATCTATTACTATTGCACCATTTTCAGTGTTTCCTGTCATTTTGGCGGCTATCCAATCAGCTCCAAGGATAGAGGGGGGTGAGGAGGATGTACAACGTCACCACTTTGCAGGTTTATGGATCTCATTGGCTGCAAAAATCATGTGACCTTGTTTTATCTATGCAACTGCATTTCCCGTTCAGCTCATTTTCTGTCTATGCCACTTCACAGCAGGACGTGTCTGCGTTTAAACCAATAGCTGTTCTAACAGCTCTGAGAGAGTTACATATTGGATAGGGTTGAAAAACTGACAAAGGTTCATCAAGTTCAACCTACAGGCAACATAAAACAATTTTATACCAACTTTGCATTCTATTGTTTTATGCATCAGTACATGATGAAAATTAATCCATCCTTACCTGATATTTAAAGAGTACCTATCATCTCCACACAAACACACAAAATATAGTAGTAGATGAAGTTAAGACTTTTTTCCAATACATGTCATTAGCAGCCCAGAGGGCTCATGTCAGTATTACAGGGGGACAGATATTACTTTCACTTTCTTAGTAGAGCTCTGTATGTAGCAGGGATTCTCTCTGTTGAGAGATACCAACTGTGCAGAGGGAGCTGAGGATATAGCTTCTTGTACAGGGTGATCTGAGTCTCTCGCTACATACACTGCAGGCACAGCACACTGAAGACATAGTGTGACAGGGTTGACATGCATCTAAATTACACTCCTGCTAGTGTTATATCCATCACAGACATAGCAGCCCAGAGAAAATCAGTGTGCTCATGATGTAGATGTACAGGCTCCCCCCAGCATAGTGGACTCTTCCAGCTCAGTGGCAGAAGATTTGATACAACTGTCAACATTATCATTCATCAAGGTGTCAGGTGCCCACTTGGCCCGAATTCAGAGCTGTCTTAAAGGGCCAGCACTTTCTTAAAAACAGAATTAAAGGTAAAATGCGTTGACTTCCCTAATGAAGCATATTTAAGGAAGTGCTTGTTGTCACGGGTGGACCTGCAAACCTGTCCCGGTTCGCAGGCACACCCGTGGTCCCTCCACGAGCGGCACTGCTGCCCGCATGTCAGGCAGTGGGCACGCTCACCCCACCGGCCGGGTCCCTGCCTACTTACCCGGCCACGCTCCTGCTGCAGCTCCAGTCTCCCGGCGCGCGCATCCCCGCTCCCTAGGATGCGCGCGCGCCGGCTCTGTTAAATTTTAAGGGCCAGCGCACCGGTAATAGGGTATTGCCGGTCGCTGCCCTTATTTAAGAATGCCCCTTCCTGAGTCTTGTGCCGGATCTTTAGTGACAATAGCCTATAGAGAAAAAGTTCCTAAGCCTTGTTCTGATTACCATGTACCGCACCGTTTGCTTCCGTTCCTCAACCACGAATCTTGCCGCCTGCCCTGATCTTCTGCCTGTCCATGTCTTCGAACCATAGCCGCCTATCCTGACCTTCTGCCTGTCCCCGACTACGAGCCTGCCTGACAATTTTGTACCACGCTACACCTCGGCTGCCTCCGCAAGCAAGTCACATCAGGGGAAGCGACCTGGTAGACTCCCGACGCAGCACGTCCATCCCGCTTTGCGGCGGGCTCTGGTGAAAACCGGGACCTACTTAGATTCCGCTCCCTGGCGTGGCTTACCCCATCACTTGCGGTGGTCCAGAGGATCCACTATCTCAGTCCGTGACAGTAAGATCCGGCCATGGGTCCCACCAAGGTGTCTCTGCCGCCCAACGCTGACCTCACCACCATCGTGGCTCAGCAGTCGCAACAGATCGCTCAGCAAGCCCAGCAACTCAGCCATCTCTCCGCCATGATGCAGCAGTTCCTGGCCGCTCTGCAGCAGCAACCCACTCCCATGGCTCCCGCTGCTCCTTCGGTTCATGCTCCGACTGCTGGTCCTAGGCTCCGTCTGTCTATGCCGTCCAAGTTCGATGGGGACTCCAAAGCTTTATCACCCAATGCTCCCTGCATATCGAATTCCCTACCGAACGGTCAAAGGTGGCGTTCGTGCTCAGCCTTCTTTCCGGGAAAGCCCTGGCCTGGGTTACCCATCTCTGGGACAGGGACGACCCGATCACGGCCAATCTTGCTACATTCCTCACCGAGTTCAGGAGTGTTTTCGAGGAACCTGCCCGGGCTTCTTCTGCCGAGACTGCCTTGCTAAACCTGAGCCAAGGGGACTCATCTGTAGGCAATTATGCAGTACGTTTCCGCACTTTGGCTTCCGAATTATCGTGGAATGAAGCAGCGTTGACCGCTACCTTCAAGAAAGGCCTCTCCAGCCGCATCAAGGATGCCCTGTCTGCCCGGGACCTCCCTTCTTCCTTGAGTGACCTTATCTCTCTGGCCACTCGGATTGACATCCATTTCTCAGAACACCAGGAAGAGCGAGAACAGACTAGACCCTGTCGTCTCCCTCGTCTGGCTCCAGTATTCCAAAGGCTGCCACAGTTGCCCTCTCTGCCTGCTGTCGAGGAGGCCATGGAAGTAGATAGAGCCCACTTGTCTGCACCAGAGCTAACCAGAAGACGTGAGGAGAATCTTTGTCTGTATTGTGGCAGTTCAGACCATTTCCGCAGATCCTGCCCACTGCGTCCTCAGCGTCCGGGAAAAGGGCGCACCTGGGGTACGTGGGAGAGGCGTCCCTATGTGAGAGCAAGGCCTCTCCTCGTCTGACCTGCCCGTGATCGTCGGCACTGGGTCAGGTTCCCAGTTTCACGTTGCTGCTTTCCTGGACTCTGGGTCGGCTGGAAATTTCTTGGACGCTGCCCTGGTGTCCCAGCATAATCTCCCCGTGATCCGCCTGGAGAAGCCCCTACTCATCTCCTCTGTCAGTGGAGAGATTCTCAGGGATCCAATTTGGTTCCGCACTGAGCCTCTGGTCCTACAAGTAAGGGTCCTGCACAAGGAGAGGCTTGCGTTTTATGTGCTACCCCCATTCTTCCTCGTCCATTCTCCTGGGTCTCCCATGGTTGCAGCGCTATGCTCCCGTGCTCAACTGGCAGACGGGCGAAGTCTTGAGTTGGGGTTCGGAGTGTCAGTCTCGCTGTTTGGTGGCACCTCGCCTGGTGCATACCGCTTCTCCAGTACCGTCTAAGCCTCTGGCGGGCCTTCCCGCACCGTATCAAGCTTTTGCAGACATCTTCTCCGAGAAGCAAGCTGAGACATTGCCGAACCATCGCCCATATGACTGTCCTATTGATCTTCTGCCCAGGACTTCTCCTCCATGGGGCAGGGTTTACCCTCTGTCGGTAACTGAGACCTTAGCTATGTCTACCTATATCAAGGAGAATCTCCAGAGGGGGTTCATACACAAGTCCTCCTCTCCAGCTGGGGCCGGGATCTTTTTCGTGGCTAAGAAGGATGGTACCCTACGTCCTTGCATAGACTATCGAGGGCTCAACAAGATCATGGTAAAGAACCGCTATCCTCTGCCCCTGATCATGGAGCTTTTTGACCGGCTACGAGGTGCCAAGATATTTACTAAATTGGACCTGCGAGGGGCTTACAACCTCATACGGATACTTGAGGGTGATGAATGGAAGACCGCCTTCAACACTCGCGACGGGCACTTCGAGTACCTGGTCCTGTGCTTAGGCCTCTATGCCAAGCTCGAGAAGTGTCTGTTCCATCAGCAGAACCATTCCTCGGCTACATCATTTCCGACAGGGGCCTGCAGATGGACCCCGCTAAGTTGTCTGCCGTCCTAGAGTGGCCACATCCCGTGGGTCTCCGAGCCATACAGAGATTCCTGGGGTTCGCCAACTATTACAGGCAATTTATACCACATTTCTCCTTGCTGGTATCTCCCATAGTGGCATTGACCAAGAAGAACGCCAATCCAAAGCTCTGGCCACCGGCGGCAGAGGAAGCCTTCACCAAGTTAAAGTCTGCCTTCGCCTCTGCGCATGTGCTCTCCCGGCCAGATACAGAGAAACCGTTTTTCCTCGAGGTCGATGCCTCCTCGGTGGAGGCCGGGGCTGTACTCTCCCAGAAAGGGCCCAAAGGCAAGCCCCTCACTTGCGTTTTTTTCTCCAAAAGTTTTTCCTCTGCAGAAAGAAATTATTCAATCGGCGACCGGGAGTTACTGGCCATCAAGCTGGCCCTGGAAGAATGGCGGTATCTCTTTGAGGGGGCTCATCACCCAGTCAACATCTATACCGACCATAAAAACCTGTTATATCTCCAGACGGCTTAACGCTTAAATCCACGCCAGGCTCGTTGGTCCCTCTTCTTCTCCCGATTTAATTTTCTCATTCATTTTCACCCTACGGAACGAAATGTCAAGGCCGACGCATGGGGACTCCCATGCTTCGGATGTGACTGGGGACAAACCCACTCCACGGCACATTATCCCTCCAGAACAGCTCATCTCTGCCGCGCCTGTTGACCTGCAACGTATTCCTCCCGGCAAGACATACGTTTGTCCGACTTTTCAAAAGAAGATACTGTTGTGGGGTCATTGCTACCATATGGATGGGCACCCAGGAGTGCAGAGGTCTTCCTCCCTCATCTCTCGATTTTACTGGTGGCCGGGTCTAGTCCAGGCTGTTCGTGAGTTAGTGGAGTCCTGCGCTTCCTGTGCCCGGAACAAGTCCCTTCGTCTCAAGCCGGCAGGTCTGCTCCTTCCACTACCAATACCCAGCTGTCCTTGGACCCATGTGGCCATGGATTTTATTCTCCTTCCTCTGGTAACACCGTGATCTGGGTGGTTACAGACCGGTTTTCCAAAATGTCTCACATTATTCCTCTGCCGGGCCTACCCTGAGCCCCTCGCCTTGCAAGTCTAATTTTTCTACATATTTTCCATCTGCATGGGCTTCCTCGGCACATAGTGTCGTACCAGGGTGTCCAATTTGTCTCCAGATTCTGGCGCTCCCTCTGTAACCAGCTACAGGTGAAACTGGACTTTTCTTCGGCCTACCACCCCCAGTCTAATGGGCAAGTTGAGAGAGTTAACCAGACCCTAGGCTGCTACCTGCGCCACTTCATCTCTGCGCGCCAGGATGATTGGTCTAGTTTGTTGCCCTGGGCTGAGTTTTCCTATGACTCCTTGGACTCGGAGTCTGCTGGAGCTGCTCCTTTCTTCATTGTCTACGGGCTACATCCCCGCCCACACCTCCACCTTTCTGTACCCTCTGAGGTCCCTGTCGTGGAGGAGCTGGTCCAGGACCTGACAGCTATCTGGAAGCAGACGCACCATTCTCTACTCCAGGCTTCCACTCGTACCAAGGCACAAGCTGACAAAAAGCGAAGACCCCCGCCGATCGTCTCTCCTGGTGACAAGTTGTGGTTGTTGGCTAAATATATCTGTTTCAAGGTTCCCAGCTATAAGCTGGGTCCCCAATCCCTGGGCCCATTCGAGGTGCTTAAGCGCATAAATCCAGTGGCATACAAGCTCCGCCTTCCTCCCACTATGCGGGTCCCGAACTCCTTCCATGTCTCTCTTCTGAAACCGATCATCCTAAATCGCTTCTCTCGGGTACTTGCTCCCCCCACTCCTGAGGCCGATGCCACCAATGTCTTTACGGTAAAGGAGATTCTAGATATGAAGACGGTCAGAGGGAAGCGTTTTTTTCTCATTGACTGGAAGGGGTTCGGGCCCGAAGAGAGGTCCTGGGAGCCAGAGGACAATATTCTGGACCGTAACATCATTCAGAAGTTCCTTCAGGCCAGAAAGAGGGGGCGGGCGAAAGGGGGGGGTACTGTCACGGGTGGACCTGCGAATCCCGGCCCGGGTCGCAGGCACAACCGTGGTCCCTGCACGAGCGGCACCACTGCCTGCATGTCGGGCAGCGGGCACGCTCACCCTGCCGGCCGGGTCCCTGCCTACTTATCCGGCCGCGCTCCTGCTGCAGCTCCAGTCTCCTGGCGCACACGTCACCGCTCCCTAGGGAGCAATCTCTGTGAAATTTAAAGGGCCAGCGCACCGATAATTGGGTATTACCGGTCGCTGCCCTTATTTAAGCCTGCCCCTTCCTGAGTCTTGTGCCGGATCTTTAGTGCCAATAGCCTATAGAGAAAGCATTCCTAAGCCTTGTTCTGATTACCATGTACAGTACCGTTTGCTTCCGTTCCTCGACCACGAATCTTGTCGCCTGCCCTGACCTTCTGCATGTCCACGTATACGAACCATAGCCACCTGTCCTGACTTTCTGCCTGTCCCAGACTATGAGCCTGCTTGATGATTTTGTACCACGCTACACCTCGGCTGCCTCCGCAAGCAAGTCACGTCAGGTGTAGCGACCTGGTAGACTCCCGCCTCAGCAAGTCCATCCCGCTTGGCGGCGTGCTCTGGTGAAAACCGGGACCTACTTAGATTATGCTCTTTGGCGTGGCTTACGCCATCGCCTGCGGTGGTCCAGAAGATCCACTATCTCTGACCGTGACACTTGTATTTTAGTCTTTTGTTACTTTATGAGGTTTCCCTGAAGGTGACTCTTTAGACTAGATAAATGTAACCTCTAATGAACAGCAAAACATCACAAATTACACTGTATGATAACTTAATAAAAATTAGGCCAAATTGCAGAAGCAGTGTATGAAAAATTTTAGTAGACCACTATTGCTTCTACCGGAGTCAAGAGGTTAAGTAACAGCCAGGTGCTACTAATCAAATGCCTTTAATTGATCATTAGCAAGTCTGTCCATTTTGGCAGCCTGCTGATCTGGAGCATTCAGGCATGTGTTAACACAATGCTAAGTAAACAAAACATCAATGGTCTTACAGAAGCAATTAATTATTGTCCATCAGTCTAGGATTACAGTTTATATTTTCTATATATATCTGATTGAGGAACTGAATATAGTCAGTACTGTCTCATGACTTATTACATCATCTCTTAATAAAAATATATCTTCCTTTGTATCGCAAAAGACCCCCAATACAAACAATACAAGATGGCTGTACTTTGAGGAAACTTAAGTTTAAATTATGGCACTTAATTTCTTCCACATCTACTGTAAAGCACGATTAACGAGGGGTAATGATTGGGCTTGTTTTGTAGTCACAGGAGTTGAGGACCTTGCAGTCATTGAGTCGACTATAAACCCCTCTTTATACCGAAGTATTCTAGAGTCCAAAAGTTAAAGCTTGGCCGAAACTGGGTCATACAACAAGACAATGATCCCAAACAAACAAGCAAATCAACAACAGAATGGCTAAAAAAGAAAGAAATCAATCTGGCCCAATCTATACCTCAAAACAGTTGAAATATTGTGGCAGGACCTTATGAGAGCTGTGCATAAACGAATGCTCACAAACATTGTTGAAGAGATGTTTTAAAGAAGAGTTGGCCAAAATTCCCCCCAGGAAATGAGGTGATAAAACCAATAAAAGTCATAAAAAGAAAAGAAATTATTTTTGTTTATTTGGCTGCTGGGGGTTGTTTTTGCAATAGGGTTGCTTTATAAGGTTTTAAACCCCCCCCAATTTTTTTTTTTCACGGGGGGTTAAAATTTTGTCTTAAAATTTTTCTTTAAAAAAAAAAACACTGGGGGGAAATTCTTTTTAAGTGTTGTTTATTCTTTTTTTGGGGTTTTTGTTTTTAATTTTGAGACCCCCCAAAGGGCTTTTTTCACCCCGGATTTATATACCCCGTGTTAAAATCCTTTTAGGGATCCGTCTTGGGGTTTCCCCTTCTTTTGGCCCCAAAACCCGGATCAAACAATTAGCATTTGAGATTTATAAACTGTTTGTCAATCCCCGAACACGGAGGGTTTGTTCACAAACACAAACATAAAACAGTTGTTGGGGCTTTTTTTGAGGAAAGGGGGCCTGGTCGGGGAAACCTGGGTCAGGGGTGTTTTTTACCTAATCAGAAAGAGTTTAAAAATTGCCCCTGTATGGGGGTTTGGTGGGGCCTTTTTGCTCCGAAAAAAGAGGTTGGAGCACAGCCAAAACAGCAGTGGGGGGGGAAAAGGTTTAAAACTTTTTTTTTAAAGCGGGGGTAAAAGATTTCTGCGGTGTGTTTTCCTTAAAAATTTGGGGTTTTAAATTTTAAGTTTTGTAATTAAAGTTTGAGGGGAACTTTAATTTGGGGAGTTTAGAAGGGACAGTTTGTATTGCTTATTTTTATTTTATAAAATTTTTTTCAAATTTTCCCTTTTTGGTAAAAATTCCCCATAAAAAAAGTTAAAAAAAGGGTTTTCCCGGGGTTTGGGGCCAAAGGGCCCTGCCCAAAATTGGGCCCAAACCGGGGGGTGCAAAGGGGGGGGGGTGGGGGGGGCCCCTTCCCATTGAGAAAACAGTTCAAAGGGGGGGGCATACTGCTGTGAAAAGTTTGGTGCAAAATGAAACCTTTAAAGAAGCCGGAACCTGGTTTCTAAAATAAAAAAAAGTGGCAACACTGAGACCCCTTCCCAAATTTGGGGAAGGGGAGCTTGCTGCCCACTAGAAACCTTCACTCGCGGGGAGAAAGATACTGGGGAGGGGTGGGCAGCATAGGGTTTGGCGGGGGACAGAGGGGGGATAGCCTGGGAAATTTTTTTAAAAAAAGAAGGGTAGGGGGAAGAGTGCCGGGGAAAAAAGGGGCTTTTCCTTTGAACGGGGCACCCCCCCAAAAAAATATGAAAATTTGGCAGATGAGGGGGGATATCACCTCAGAAGTAGCATTGCTGCGGGGAAAAAAGCCCACTCCCCCCCTTTTCTCTCCAGTAAAAAGGAGAAAAATGG
Organism: Phyllomedusa bahiana; assembly: GCA_025379985.1. Lineage (NCBI taxonomy): Eukaryota > Metazoa > Chordata > Amphibia > Anura > Hylidae > Phyllomedusa > Phyllomedusa bahiana. The sequence goes on along the minus strand of JAODAL010041735.1, from coordinate 14,773 downwards.
GAGGGGCGGGTTTCGGTTTGACAGGTGCTAGTAGTTGGGGATTTCCATTTTTTTAAGGGGTACAGACAGGGCAATCGGGCCCAAAAAGGGCCCGGGGATGGGTCGAACTTTTGGTTGTTTACCTGGGGCCCGATTTCGCCCATATGCGGATCCGGGTTGACGGGTTTGGGGGGGTGGGGCGGTTTGAGAAATCCAGCTGCAGGGTTTGCACATTGGCCCCCAAATGACAAAGTTAGAGGTAGGGGGAAAAGGGGCCCAAAAAAAAATTTTTTTCAGGGGAAACTTAGGCAAAAAAGCTAAAGGGCAAGGACCTCCAAGGAAATTTATTTTCAGAAATATTTAACCTGTTCCACGGGCCCACCAGAGTGGGCAGCGGGAGTTTAAAGGCGCGGGAAATTAAGGGGTCAAAAAATTTGGGAAAGTGGGGAAAGGGGGGGTTTTGGGTTTTTTTTTATAAACTGGGTTTGACTTCTGTCTTCCCTACAGAATTCTATGCTAGGGACGGGCTGCACTAAAATGGGGGGGGTGCACTGTATTGGGGGACAAAATGGAAAGGGAAAGTTGGAAAATTTTAATTTTTTAAATAGGGACGGGGAGGGGGGGAGGGTAATACCTTTTTCCCCATGCAAGAAAGGGGAAGTTAGAGCTGGGAAAATTAAAAATTTAAAACAGGGGGTGGGAGTGGGAGGGGGGGGGGTTTGTAGCAATATTTTAAAAAAAATCAGGGAGAAAGGGAAAATTAAAAACGGGGAAAATCTTTAAAAATTGAATGTGGAAAAATCCAGGAGCCCGCCCCCAACAAAAATAAATGAATTTGAATTATTTTAAAAGCTGAAGAAAAAAAATGACATATTGGGGATAACTGAAAATTTGGCCTGGACGGGGAGCTACAAACTGGGGGGTTTAAACTTACGGGAAATAACGGGTCTATTTAAAAGGGATGGGGAAAGCCCGGGAAGGGAGGGGGTGTCTGTTTTTTATGTAAAATCCTGTCTGAAGCCAACATAGGGAAAAAGATATGGGTTAACAGGTAAAAAAAAGGTGGAATCATTAGGGTTTAAATATACAGGGGGGTAACAAAACAAATAATATTTAATAGGGGTCTGCTAAAAGGCCCCCAAATTTTAAACAAAACCCCAGGGAAAGATGTACCCCCTACAAATAGTTTGAGGGGGCTAATCAGAATGGGGTTTTTTTTAAATTATGGGGGGACTTTAACTACCCAGAACATAAATTTTTTGGGATTCGGGATTAAACCTGTACTTTTCAAAAAGGGGGAAAACAGGGTTTTTGTCTTAACTAATTTGAAAAATTACCTTTCCCAAAAGGGTTTGCAAAGAACCGACTAGGGGGAAAGGGGCCCCTCTAGATTAAATATTGACTAATTTCCCCTGGCAAGTAAAAAAAAGGGTTCGGGTTTTGAGGGGCACCTAAAAAAAAGGGAAACATTAATATATTAAAATTTTCCAAATTTTTTCCTTCCCAAATGGGAGTTTTTTTGGGTCAAGGGCCCACAAAAAACACTGAATTTTGGGAAGGGTTTAATTTTATTTTTGCTTAGGGGGGGGGCCCCTTTAAACCGTTTTGGGACTGGGGACAATGTTTTTAAAATTTATGGCAAAAACAAATAATAAATTTGGATATTTTTAAAAAAAACATCCTTTTCCCCAATTGGGGAAAGGTTTTATCCCTTTTGGGGGAAATAAAAAAAATTTTAGAAAAAAAAAAAAAACCCCCAAATTGTGGATCAACGGGGAGTAAAAGAGGCCCCATTAAAAAAAAAAAAAGAAAGTATTTTTTAACCCCTTACTAAAACAGGGGGGGAGTGAAGAGGCACTAAAAGTTGGGGGAAAAAAAAATTTAAAAGGTGTGTAAAATAAAGAAAAAGGGAAGCAAAGCTGGAGGGGGGAAAACAATCGCTAATAGAAAAAAAAACTTACCCCAAAAATATTATTTAACTATAAAAAATAGAAAAAAATTTTAAAACAAAAAATTTTTGGTTGGGCCCCCTTTGAAAAAATACTGAGGGAGAGACATTTAGGGGGCGATGAAAAAAAAAAGCAAACCTAGTAAAACACTTTTTTTTCCATTTGGTTTTTAAACGAGGGGATGAGCTTCCTTTTTGAAAAAGGGGGAAATGAGGGAAACCCCAAACCCTTAAAAGTTTTTTGGGGCAACCCAAAGAAAAAAGTGCAGCTCCGTCAAAAGGGATTAAAATGGGACAAAATCCCCGGGGCCCAAGATGGAAAAACCCCCATTTTCCCCTATGATTAAGTGATTCATAGATGGGCCCCCATTATTCTTAATATTTAGGGGACTGTCTAATAACAATGCCCCAAAAATTTTGGGCCCCATACCCAATATTTTGGTGCCAAAAATTAAAAAAAAAGGGGTCAAAAAGTGATCGGGGGAAACTATGGGCCGGGTTAAAGTTTAACCTTTTTTTGTAGGAAAAAATTTTTTGAAGGTTTTTCTCAGAGATGCAAACCCCTGGACTATTTTCACTGAAAATAAATGTAAAAACGCCGGTTTAAAACCCCCATTGGGGTTTTAAATAAAAGGATGGGGTTTCTGTGGGGAAATCTCATCAGTTCTATGAGGAAAGTCAGGTCTAAACGGATGGGGGGAGAAAAACATTTAGATGCCCAAAATTATCTAAAATTTTTCTAAAGCTTTTTGTTTGGGTTTTGCCAAAAAAATGGTTTGGTAAATAAAATGGGGAAATGTTTTGGCGGGGGGGGAAAATGTGTGCAAGGGGGTTTAAAGGCAACTGGCTCACTGATAGAAAAAAAAAGGGGGGTAGAAAATTTTGGGGTACTTTACCAGAACTGGATCGCTGTTACTAGTGGGGTACCACAAGGGGGAACAGTTTTGGGGGCCCTACCCTCTAACATTTTCATTAATGTTTCTTACCCGGGGTTTTAACAGTAATATGGGATCTTTTGCAGACGAAAATAAGACGAAGGGTTTACAACAAAAAAATAAAGGATAATGTTTTTTAAACAAAGGGGTTTTTGGATAAAGTTGGATGCCTGGGGAAACTGGGAAAAAGGGCAGAATTATTTTTAAATTTAAAATTTAAAATGCAAGGTTTTTTGCAAAATGGGGAGGAAAAACCCAATTGCATGACTACAGGGTTAAATGGAAAAAGGGCGGGGTAAAAATTGACATGGAGAAAGGATTGGGAATCCTGGGGGGAACGTAAACTTAGTTGTAGCGCCAGTTTTTCAGACAGCAGCGCCAAGGCAAAAATAGGATCAGGGGGTTGCATTAAAAGGGGCATAGAGGCCCCATGATAGAACATCATTTCCCCATTTTTAAAAGAAAAAGGGTTAGCCCAAAAACAGGGGAAAAAATGGTTTTTACATTTTTTGGGCAAACCCCAGGAAAAAAAAGACATTGAAAAGGTTTTGAAAAAGGTAAAAAAGGGGGGCAAAAAAATAAAAAAAGGGGACTGGGGGGGATACAATACCCAAAAGATTAGCAAGTTTGGGAAATTTATTTAAGGAAAAGACGGCTTGGGGGAAAACATAATAAATATTTTTAAATAAATAAAAAGGTCAATATAAGATCTTTTCCCCAAAGATTTATTTATCCCGGGGCTGTTTTCAAAGAACATTGGGGGCACCCTCTAAAATCTTGGGGAAACGAAATTTTCCCTACAAAAACAAAAAAAAGGGGAAAACTTTACTTTTAAGAGCAGTGAGCCCGGGAAATTTTCTCTGCCCGGAGGAACTTGCCCAGGGTTTAATTCAAATAACAAGATTAAAAAAAAGGGTTTAATTTGATTCCTAGAGCGTAATAATATAAAAATTTTTAAAATTTTGGGAAGGGGGCAAAGGGGAATTCAACAAAGGGGGGGGGAATTCGTTTAAAATTTTCCGGAAAACCCTTGGGGTTTGAAACAAAGTCAAAAAGTTTGGGGTACTTCGCGTGGTAACGAAGTTTTTGCTTTTTTGATTGATAAAATGGCTGCGGAGCACAGGGGTGTTAAAGGGGGCCCAAAAAAAACTCTGGGAGGAAAAGGGCATACCCCTTCAGACTTTGGGGAAGAGAGGGAACCCAAATTTTCAAAAAAAGCCCGGGGAAAATTCGGGTGATGCCCCCGCCCCAAAAAACAAGCCCCGGTCGGGGACGCGGGGAAGCCCCATACCGCTCTCATTTTAAAGGGTTTAAAGGGAATTTTGATCCCCGGGCTGGTTATGATATCTCTTACTAAAGAAACTAATTTTTATACAGCGATTTTTGGGGGGTGTCTCAGAGACTGCTTCTCTTAACGTTCTAATTCCTGATTTTGTGGGTATTGGAACTGAAGTCCAGTGTGCGTCCAATGCAGCTGCATATACATTTTAATGCTATCTGCTCACAGCACATTAAATATCCAAAAGTTATCTAAGCCTGTTCCTGTTGTATTCATTTAAAGAAACAGCATTTTTACAATCCAAATACCACATCATTTTTTGTTGCTCAATTCTTTTGCGCAATTTACATCCAGGGGTTAATTAAGCGTTGTTCTGCTGTTGTGGTCACTAAAAGAAACCGTCTTTTTCACCGCCGAAGAAGCAATTTTGCCTGTAGCATAATTCATATCCAAAGGTTAATTAAGCCTGTTTGTGCTTTTACATTCAGTAAAATACACAGTGTTTTTAAACAACACATACAAGTAAATTTTTTTCCTGCCATTTTTTGGAGCGCAATTTATATCCAAGGGTTACCCAAGCTTCTTAGTGGGTTCATTTGGAGTCAAATATAGGGTGTGTATTTATCATATACAGATATCTTCATCAAACAGTGTCTGTACATTTTAGAACAAACAGTATGTCAGACAGAGAGGTGGCAGGCTCTTCACCGCGAGTGGAGTAGCACAAACATTCCTGGAGCAGGCCCAGGTGCAGCAACAGCAAGGGGACGTCGCAGCAGGGGTCACTCGGTGAGGCCACAACTGCCGCTGTCATCTAGCGGCCCGGTGTGCAGAACAGAACCCAAGGGTTCTTGATTGGTTGACTAGGTCATTCCACTTCCTCCCCGATGACAAACTGACAACCCCAGCCAAGAGTCGTGGTGAACGTCAACACAACCCTTAGTTGGTATGGCCCGGCACTCAGCAGCCCCATGCCCAACGCCTCTGTCTTTTCTTTTTCCCTCCCAAAATTACAATGGGCGGGGCTCAGGACTTATCGGGATAAAATTTGAGGGGGGAAGCAGAGCTTTTTTTCAGCAAAAAATGGGGCCCCAATTCCCCCTGTTTTTTGGTTTTCAGAAAGAGTGGGAAGGGGGCTGGGGGGGTATGTTTTTCCCACCTAAAATAAAAAACCTTTTTTAAATAGGGCATTATTTTTTTGGGGTTTTGAAACCCAAATGGTTTTGAAAGGAGAATTTAGGGGGGGTTGGGCAAGGGCTTATCTCGCAAAGGGGGTCAGCCTTGCCGTCAGCAGAAAATGTAAAAATTTTGTGCACATCTAATATATACTTTTGAAAACTTAAGCATAGGTGCACACTTATTAGATGCACGTCAGGAGGGGCGCAGCCAAAAGTGGGTCGTGGGGCCCCGTGAGTCGCAGGATAGAAACATTTTGGGGAGGTCGGGACCAAAGGGGCCAAGAGGTAAAAAACCTGCTTTGCGGCCCAATAAAGTAGTGGCAAGTGGTCAGCGAGGCAGGGCGGAGAGTCACGCATGCGGAGCGTTGGGCGGTAAAAATCAATACTCGGCGGTGTGGCAGTTTTTGCTAAGACACCGATGACTGAATATGGATATGTAGAATCTGTAGGGAGAAAAGTAAGAGGGCCAGGGAGCTAACGTTGGCACCACGGCCCGGGCTTCAACACATCAGTGTCACCATCCATGGCCTGGGAGAAAGGGGGGGCCAGATTGGGGGGTTCCATCCGCCGCCGCAGAAAAAAGCCGGCACAGCGCCCAGGGGGCACACATCCATTGCAGCCAGCAAGGCCCACCACCTCTGCAAAAGGGAGTGTTTTCTCTCCCATCTCTCCCTGTCCAGATGCTCCTGCTCCTCGCTACTCGTGGCCCCAGCAGTCATTCAGGAGGGATTTCAAAAGACAACAGTATGCGTCCAACCTCCAAGTTGCAGAAGCTACCTGCTCCTGCCCAAGTTTTGGTTATCAGTCCCCCCTTTCAAATTGGGGGGCTCGCACCGTTCAGAGAACTTATGGCTTGTGCCGAGCGAGATGGAAAGTTCCAAACCGTAATTTTTTTTTTTCCAAAAAGGAGTACCAGCATTTCATAAATATTAAAAACAAAGGGGGCCAGCCCTTTTGATTATGGGTTTTGTTCCAAGGTTGCACGGCACCGGACTGGGACGTAACTAGGGCGGGGCCATTCATGTCCTTTACGCCCCTGAGTAAATGTGTTTTCCTGCCCAGGCACACCAACAACGGCGGGAGCGCCGCTTTCTCCCCCCACGTTGTCAAATTGGGGGCTCCTCCCCAAGGGGTCCCCCTCCCCTCCTCCCCACCCCCAAATCATCTCAGCCTCCCAAGTACTGCTCCCATCACCCCACAGGGTTAGGGGCACAGCGGTTGTCACCATTTCTACACCTGGTTTGCCTGGGCGAACAAAGCCCCAACGGGGGAGCAACTGCTCCGCGTCATCAGCAAGAAATCGTTTGGGGGGTTTTTCTCCGCGCCAACGCAAACAACCATGGTGAGGACAATGGGGGGGGCATGGTGTCCGCCTGCCCCCGAGGAGGGAGGGTCCAGCTCCATGGCGCCGGTTTTCAACTGGTTGTGAAAAGGTTCCTGAAGTCTTCCACCGATCTTCAAAGTTTCTAAAAAGGGGCCCAGAAACTGTCATGCCTCATCCATTCCTACAAAGCCAGGAACACCCTGATATCGTTTTTTCCACCGTTGGAATTCCAGCCGCACATTTTGGGGCCCGACTGTAGAACAGGAAGGCCCATTAAGATTTTTTTGTTTCCCAGGGCGGACAAGACTCCCCTGTGTAATTTCATTCACCAGTCAGCTCAGCGTCTGTTTTCATTCCTGGAACAGATGCTAAAAAAATCTGTCTGGGCAGGGGACTGGAGACATGGCGACTAATTCTGGCCCATGAGCCCCGGTGGGGACTAAAATGGGGGGGAGGAGGAGGACATTGGAAAAAAGCATGTCTGGTGAAAATGAGTGGATTTTCACCCAAACAGAACAAGAGAGGGGAGCGGGGCACTGGAGGAGGTAGATGGCGATGGGGAAGACGAGGGCAAGACCTCAAGCACCGGGGCAGTAACAGTGAGATGGAGGCGGGGAGCCCCCGGAGTCACTTGTGCAGGGGGGACGCAAAATGGCTATGACAGCCGAAAGTCACCACCCCGGCAGAGGGAGATTCGGCCCCCACCCTTTTGGCCCCCCTCGCTACCGGTCCAAAAAAGGGGAGTTTTTTTCCCAGCTATTGAGAGGGAGACAAACTCAAACACTATAGGGAAATCCTCCGTATCATTTTGGCCCTGCCTATGTGCGGCATCGCCCCCTCTGACATTCTTACCAAGGGGGTTTCTTCAGGCTATTTACTACTGCCGCGGTCTGGGGAAGGTGGGGGGGGAGGACTACCACTCCATCAGCAGCAACCAATCTGGAGTCACTGATGGGACTTCCTTCACCCGCCTGTTAGGAGGGCAGTCGCCACAGCAGCACAGACCTGGAGCAACCTGAACAAAGGTGGTGGCCTCTTGGACGCACTCTGCCACCCCGTTAGAGGTCCGCTGGACTACTGGGGGACCAAACTGGATTGTGGCCGCAACTTGCCGAGTTTGCAGTGGAGAAGCGTCCCGCCCGGCCATAGTGGGGCATCAAGCGGGGGGTTCTTGTCGGGGGGGCCCATCGTTACCCCCAAAAGAAGAACCCGCCTTGTCCAGGGGAAAAATGGGGGAAAAAACCTGACCTTTGTAAAAGATGAATCAGGCTGGATTGGCCAGGTTTTGCCAACAAAAAACCAATGCCTTGGGCGCAGACAAACACCCGGGCCAGGGAACGCCTAAACCCAAACTGTAAAAGTGAGTCGGGGTTAAAACTACATCCTCACCCCCACTATTCTAAAATGCCCCCCAAACCCCCCCTAAATTCCCACACACCCTTGACAGTTTTTTTCCCAACAACCTACCCCACCTTTACCAGGACTGGGGTATTGCCACCCCCCCCCCTTCCACACTGGGGTCATTGTGCCACTGTCTGCCCTTTTCGCTGCGCTGTTCTCCCTTGGGGTCCCCCTCCAAACTGCATTTTTCCCCAAAACCCCCTGACCCAAAATGCTGTTGCTCCTGTTTGCCGGACCCCCCACACGGGTGTCTTTTTGCAACTCGGGTGCCTACTCCGGGTTTTTTGGCCACCCCCAAACCAATGGGGTTTCCATTGTGCCACTGTCTACCTCATGCGGGGCTGTGACTGCCGCCGTCCCTTTTCATCTGTCCCCGAGCCCCTCACTTGTTTTTTTCCAGTTTTCCCCGCTCCAGGGACTATCAGGCCCCAAACCCCCGCTTCATTTCGGGGGTCAGTTTTTCCCCCCTTTAAAGTGCCCGGGGAAAATTTTTATATTTAAAAGGGCGTTTACTAAGAGGGGCCCGGCAGCCCATGTGCGTGTCAAAACAAAAAACAAAACCCACTGTTTTGAAGACCCAAACCCCAAGCTCCCTCTGCATATTTTAAGCACCCAAAAACATACAATAAAAAGCACCCGCGGGCCTTGTGCACCCTTTGGAAATTGCTTTTTTAAAAAAACCTTTTTCTTCCCGAAGTAATTGGGGACCAAAAAGAATTTTTCAAAAAAATTTCGGCAAAGTCACCAAATAAAAATTTTTTGAAAATTTTTCCGCCCATCTCTTTTTTAAATATGTGCCTAAAAATTCTGGAGAGGGTCATTGATCCGGGGTTTTTTCCCCGATTCCCCAGTTTGGGAAATTGGGGAAAGGGAAAATTTTTCCTAAAATGGGGGACAATTGGCTTCTACCTTATTGGTTTTTTTTGTCTTCCTCTGGATCAACACCTTAACACAACAGGCTGAACTGGATGGACGTCTTGTCTTTTTTCAGCCTTACAAACTATGAAACTATGACATTGCATGTCAATTCTTTTCAAGACGGAGCTGAGCTGCGCTTTTGAAACACGCAGCGGCGATCCCTCATGTGAACGTCGCTCAGTGTTCGTCATAGACAGCAGTGATAATCTCACTGCTAATTGTTAGATCCGTCTTGGGGACCGACAGAGCGAACCCCAAGACGGATCCTAAAAGAGCTTGTAACGCGGAGTATATACTCCATGTGAACAAGCCCTAAGGATCAGATTTTTATTATGTCCTAATATGCGACACCATAATATTCAATGGTTCTCTTGACTAAATAACCCTAGTGTGTTAAACCAATGGAAGACTAAAACCCATATGAGGCAGACCAGCCACATTAGAATAAAAGAAAAAAACTTTCTGACTCCAAATATGACAATCAGAATAAATCCCTGGATCAATATCCTAAATCCAGACTGCAATACATATTTTTTTTAAAGTTTACCTTGTTCAATGAATCTACCATCACAATGTCTTGCAGCAGTGAGTTCCATAGTATCTTACAGTAAAGAATTCCTGTCTATGATGATAGTAAAACTGTTTTCCTCTAGACATAACGGATACCCCATTGGCATGATTACAGGCCTAAGTATAAAAATATAGTGCAAGAGATCTCTGTACTGTCTATACACATAAGTGTACATTGTAATGAAATTGCCCCAAGCCACGTTTTTATTTTTATATCTTTTAGCGCACAGGGAATATTTGTTTTTTGTTTGCTTTTGTGTCTTTTAAGATTTAGTGTCCCCTAAGGCTACAGCTTGACATACTGCGAATAATGACTTTGTGCTGTGTTACTTGCGTACTGATTTAAAGCAAATGGTTTCTAAAACTTTAATTATATAATGGACTATATCTGTTACTATTAATGCATAAATATTATTTGTCAAATGCTAAATATTAAGTAAGGTATCTTATTATTATTATTATTATTATTATTATTATTATTATTATAATGAAGGAGAAGAATAGAAACTCTAAAAATAAGAAATGGTTGTTAGAAATGCATTTAAAAAAAAACTAACAACATGCTTCAATATTTAGGTAGCACCAATTCCATCATTTTATTTATATAAAATGTCCAGAGTACTAAGGATATATTTTTTGATCGTATTTCAGTGGAGCTTTTACATTTATAATGAATTATAATTTTTTAAAACATTTCATGAGGTTGAAATAGTTTTACATATTTGTGCCTTTTTATAGTCTTTCTAGATGACAGTTTTTTTTTTTCATTAAAATTATGCTTCATAATTATGTTGCCTACAGGGTTGCCACCTGTCCTAATTTCATCTGATTATAGTGAAAAGCAAATGATCCACATTCCATATAGTAACACAGAGTTGCTATTCTGAAATTGTACACATTGTACATTATATTAATATCAACCTTAATCACTAAACTTAATTTTTAAAAAATTTTATTCCCATTCAAAATTCTGTAGAAATTTCCCTATTTAAAAAAACAATTTTTTGCAAAAAGGCTTTTTTTTTAAATTTGGGTTTTTTCCGGAAGTGGGTCTGTTTTTTCCTTTAACTGCTCAATATTGGCACTGCCCCGGGCTATTGACAGTTTTATCAAGTTAAATAAATTTAGAAACAATGCTTTTCCTTGTCCCCTTTACTATCTTTTCCCCAAAAAACCAATGTTAGGTCACAAAAACCCCCATGCCAATAAATCCCTATAATTTTCCCAACGCCATTTTAAAGTAGCCTTTACTAACTATTGTTAAAGGGGGAAAAATTTTCCCCCCTTGGGGGAGAGCCACCAAAAAAAATTTGTCGGTTGGGGATTTAAAATGCCTTTCAACCCACTCCCTGTTTTTAATAAAGGAAAGGCTTATGGAAAAGAGCTGAAAAACCCCCAAAACGCCCCTCTTTTGGATGTAGTTACCCCAAAAATTTCAGATGTACTCGCGGGAAAACCTGGGCTTTGTGAAAGGGATTTGAGCCAAACCATTTTTTTTTAAAAATCAGACAGCTTTTTCCCGGGTTATTTGCCCTTCTCGGGGCGCGTAAATTTAAACGGGGGTTGGGCCCGGTTACAAATTAAAGATTTTTTTTCAAGTTTAGATGTATCCCTCCGGGGGTAGGCCCCCAAAAAACCAGACAGATAAAAAAGACTTTTTTTTTGGCGCCCCCTGCTAAATAGGTTTTTAAAGAGGCTGCATGCAGTTAGAAAAAAGAAACTTTTCCCCTTTTTAAATGTTTACATGGTTTTCTCAAACCCACACTTTAAAAGGGTTTTTCCAAGATCTAATGAAAGATGTGGACCTCCAAAATGGGTATTTAAACACTTTTCCCTTAAAAAATTAATTGGGGAATTAAAAAAGTGTAAACCTGTGAGAGCTGAAGCCTGGCTTAAATCCCTTTAAATTTCCCCTTTCTTTTTAATTAACTACGACCAAAGGGGCTGATCTGGCCCGCACTTGCATTATTTGCACCATCCCCCTTTTTACCAAAGGCAAAGGGACCCTGAACGAAAGGGGGGGGTAGAACAAAGCCCCTTTTCTTCTTAAAAAAGAAAACCACCGGGTTGGGAAAAGTCAAACTGAGTAAAAATGCAGTTGTTCCCCCGCTCACACTCCCCCTTTCACCCCTGCAGGGGGAAAAATCATGAACACTGGGGCCTTCTCAATCTTTTCTTCCTCTCCTGGGGCAGAAAAGAGGGAGAACACAAAAAACCGTATGCTTTTGCACAAAAACAGTTTCCTCTGTGGTTTTTGCCCAAAAAACATTTTGCTCAACTACTAAATTAATATCAGCCTCAGGGCGTTCATGGGAAAGGTTTTTGCGATTTAACATCACAGAGGGGCACTTTTTTTTTTTTAAACACAGAAATACAACGCCCCTTTTTTCAAGACTCAAGAGTACAGTTCAGCTTATTAGGTAAGGAAATCACTTCTTGGCAAAACTCCTTTAATAGTAACTGCGATAATTATTCCAGTTTTTTTTTTCCTTCAGAAAAGTTTAAGTTTTCAGATCTAAAAAAACATGTAAACAATGAAGGGGCAATGCTAAATATGAGCAAAACTTGCTGCAGCAGTCACATGCCGTTGTCGCTCAAAAAATAAACAGTGGTGAGTGACAAGGTGCGTTTGAATTTTTTTACTTTATTAAAGCAGCAACATCTTAAATTTATTAACATAGTATATTACTAAATTCTTTCATTCACTTAAGATTATTCACAAAATATAAACTGAAAGCTAGTGTTTTCAAATAAACAAGATCTGTTACAAAACCATGTCAACAATAAAGTAATCTATCAGTAATATATGATTTCATGTGGTTGACCGCTTACTCCAGCTTCTTTGACATTTGTTTTTAGATGCACCTATTTTACCCATATGTTAGTTATGATTAGAGATGGGCAAATAGATTCTAACGAAGTGGAATTTGTTTAGAATTTCAGTAAAACTTTGACTCTGAACAAATTTGAAGTTTGGGGTGATTCGCGGGAACGAAACGTGTTTTTAATTGATAAAATGGCTGTGAGCACATGGCGTTACATGGGGCAAAGAAGTCTGGGAGGAAGAAAGGAGAAGCATAAAAGACATGAGCAGAGATGAAGCCAATCAGAGACCGGCGGGATTCTGTGACGTCACCGCACTATATAAGTCCGGGCGTGACGCTGGCAGCTCACACTGTTCTCACTGTGCTGTGTAGGTAAGGTGCTACCGCTGCTGCTTATGTTATCTCATACTAAAGAACTCACTTTTATACAGCGATTTTTGGGGCGTGTCACAGTTTGCCTCAGAGACTGCTTCTCTTACACGTTCTAATTTTGATTTTGTGGGGTATTGGAATTGAAGTCCAGTGTGCATCCAATTAAGCTGCATATACATTTTAATGCTATCTGCTCAGTTCTTGAGCACATTGAATATCCAAGGCTTATCTAAGCCTGTTGCTGTTGTAATCAGTTAAAGAAACAGCGTTTTTACAATCCAAATACCACTTAATTTTTGGTTGTTCATTTCTTTTGCGCAATTTAGATCCAGGGTTAATTAAGAATTGTTCTGCTGTTGTGGTCACTAAAAAAAAAGGTGTTTTTCAATGCCAAAGAAGATATTTTGGCAGGGCGTGGCCTGAGCAGGGGATGTGAACAGGCGTGCGTTGTGAGTTCTCCCGGCTTGAGCTCCGTTTTGCGGCCCAACTAAGCCCTGTAATTCGAGCAGAGACCCATCTGACCCGATCCCTGACATTCATCAGACCAAGACCTACAAATCGGTACCAAAACCGCCCTTCTATCAGCCTTACAGCCGGAGTTCTGAGCTGAAATCCTCACCCCTCGGAGAAGCTGCGGCAGCCAGCGCCATCTTACTCCTGCACGCTTGAAGAGCGGCCATTACCGCGGACAGACTCTGAAGCCAGCCTCTCCCTCCTTCATGGAATCGACCAGCGATCTTCCCGCTGATATCCTCTGGACCCCCCTCCAGTCACCCGACGACTGCCGGTGAGATACCGCCGGCCCTCTGCTTACCCCAAACGTCGGCGGTGTCTGAGCGCTCCGTCCGTAGCCTCTGTCCTGCTCCTCACTGAAGGTAAAGCTGCGGTTAAACCCCGCAGCCTTTGCTGTAAACGCCGACTGTGCCGATTTACTGCCCGCAGCGGAGCGCACGGTCTAAACATCTGCAGCCACGTGCAGCTTCCCGGCTCCTCTGCGGTGCAGTAACTGCCTGTTCCGGACTTCAGGTACGGGCGCCTGACGCCATACATATACTTGTGCTCCGGCGTGTGGACACTATCTCCATTGCACTGACAGGGAGAGTCCTGTGCCAGCTACTAACACACTACTACTCAGGAGCTTCTCATCGATCGTATACACCGAATCCCCAAACCAAGAAATCTATCTGCGCAAGTCCCACGAGACACCATTGCCAGAATCCATTTCTTCCATGTCAAAGAAGACTGCTTAGTTTACGGAGAGAGCGGAGGAAATCTCCCTGAGCGCTTCCAAGCTATTTCCATATTCCCCGATCTCTCTGCGGCAACCATGTTACGGAGAAAGGAGTTTCAACATTATACCAGAATCCTGCGAGACCGTGAATTCCAATACAGATGGGATTTCCCTGTAAAATTGATTGTGACTAGAGACGGAACACAGTTCACCTGCAATTCTCCTGAAGAAGCTTCCGCTCTCCTCAAATCCTGGTAATTTAAATATGTAAATCCACTGCACACCAGACAAGTAGTTGTCATGCAAAAAGAGAGGGATTTTATTTACATATATACAGGCACAGCATATTAAACGGTAGGGAAAGGGAGAACCCCCTTCTCTTGTTGTTTTTATTGCCGATATCTGTTCCTGCAGAGTCAGGTAGGACTTGCCCCTGTTAATTTTTTTCCCTTTTCAGGGAAAGGACATGATTCCGATGCTTTCAGTCACCGTTTGCCATTTTCAACCAAATTTTATTGTTCCCTTTTTGTTAAAATGTGTCTCTATTGTGTTATGTGGATTTTCCAAGACTCTCAGAGAGTTGACGATTCTATACCTAACTAAAGCAGCTCATCTCTATCTTTTAATTATATAGATGTAGGTTAAATTTCTTACATATAATGTGAGGGGTTTGAACTCCCCCTTCAAACGCTCCTTGCTCTGGAGAGATCTTACTAAATCGTCAGCAGACGTTATTTGCCTTCAGGAGACCCATCTAACCGCAGCGGACCACTTTAGATTAAAACATAAACACTTCCCGGTTATTTTTCAAGT
>JAODAL010041734.1:0-35576 GCA_025379985.1 Phyllomedusa bahiana | reverse complement strand
CCTGGCCAAATGAGTGGCGAGGAGAAGGGGCATCTGGACCGGTAGATGATGAGAAAGACAGACAGCTCCCTTTGGCAGAAGTGGTGGAGCCTTGACTGCCTGAAATGGGATGCGTGCCACTGGATGCCTCTGCTGTTGCTGCGGCAGGATGGACCACCACATCTGAGACATGTTTCTCCCAGGCCATCATTAGGTCCCTGGCCACGCTTCACTTTCTGCTCACAGATTCTACATATACCCATGTTTTCCCCCTTCGGTGTCTTGGCAGAAAATTGCCACCGACTAGGTTATTTAAGAACCAACGTTCTGCACTGACTGACTGCTACCGCCGGTGCCTTGGTCAGCCCCTGCGCCGCTACTTTCTGGGCTGGAAGGGACCTGCACAGCGGGTGGTTTACCCCGGGGCTGTTTGGCTCCCGACCTCGCACTGCTGCCACCCTGCTGACTCTCGGACACACTACCGACTTGCTGGCTGCGCCGCTGCCAGACACGCAAGCTGTCGCCCTCTTCTCCGTCATTGATTAGTGTTCGCCCGACACTGTTGTCCTCCTCAATGGTCTCGGTGTAGAGTGCCTGACCGCTTGCAACTTAACCTCCCATGCCACTCTCTTCATCACTACTTGCCCAACTAATGCAAGAAGCAGCTGATGTCTGCCACACCTCTTTGCTGCCCAGTAGCTGCTCACTGTCCTCAAATAGTTTGTCCATGCTGTATTGTGGCACAGAGCCCACAGCACATAGAACCATTGAATTGGTGATGAGCACACGGCCGCTAGATGACATCGGTAGCTCTGGGCTCACCGAGTGACCCCTTACTGTTCTGCGACCTGTGCCTGATCCTGGAACATTTGTGTCACTGCCCCTCCCATGTGAACTATGGTGAACTTTCTTTGAAATACAGTGTGTGTACTTCAAAGTAGATAAAAAGCCTATTAGGCCCTGCCACAGACAGGTTTTAATAGGCTTTATGTCTTAGGCATAATACGTAGCAATATATTATAGTATTGAACTGTACTATAAAAGCGGTCAAAAAAGAGAAAAAAAAGTTTAAGTATTTCAATAAATTAAAAGCAAGAATAAAACCTTTGTTTTTCTCCAATAACAGATCACTTTATTTAGTAAAAAAAAATACAAAAAGGTACATATGATAGATATTGCTGCATCTGTGATGCTCCAATATTTAACAATTTTCATCCAACCTCACGAAAATATACTAAAAAGTGATCACAAACTCTTATGTACCCCATAATGATACCAAATAAAATGTCAATTTATCATGCAAATAAAAAACCCTAACATACGGTAGTTTCATTCACAGACACATAAGTGATGCCTCTAAGAATATTGTGACATTAAATACATGATTTTATTATTAAAGAGGTTAGAAAATTAATTTGAAATGGGGTCAGGATTTGGAAAAAGAGATACTTCCCTTCCATTCTCCACTCCACTCCACTCTGGAGCTCCCCTTGATCTGATCCTCTTCATTTCCAGGTTCTCATTCCAACACATAGGAGAGGCTCACACTTCATAAGTGCATTGAGCGCGAGTGTCTTTTCTGTGTCACTCTGAGAACCCTGAAGTGAGAGGAAAAGATCCTGGGGAACTTGGCAGCGGCAGGGAATTGGAAGGGAAGTATAACTTTGTCTTTTTTTCACAGCCTGGCACCATTTCATACAAATTTTCGTGCACTGGACAACCTCTTCAAGTAAGAAGCCTGATTCAGACTAACGCTATGCATCGGCTCCATGTGATCTTTGGAGAAGAGGTGAGAGATAAATACATGACATTTCTTTACTGAATACATGGGAAGCTTTCATTTTGGGTGTTGTTTTCTTACAAAAATAATCCAGTAAGTCTGTATAGAAAGGTGGACCCCAGTGATTCAGTGGCTTGGTGATTAGGAGAAGTGTATACAGTGCAAACTAACGTTAATCTTTTATTCATATATATGTAAAAAGATCCCAGGCATGACTTCCATAGCATACAATGAATTTTGTTTATTAAGAAGAGATTTCACATGTTGGCAACAATAAATATATTTTTACAGTAGTGTTTGTTAAATTTCCCCAAAAAACTTTTTAGTTTTTTTTAGGTATAAAATAATTTACAAATTCTTCAGTAGCCAAAAAGCAACCTACCCAATGAAAACAGAAACACTTAAACCACAGGAATGCATAAGTTAAAAATGTTGCAAAGCACATCATTATATCAATTTTATGATACATTTTACTACAATCTACTACATTTTTTCGCTATGTTCAGTCATGGACAGTAAGTTTTTGAACTTTTACATAAATAAGATCTGCATTTAGATCAATTTCCTACACATTAACTGTAAACCATATGCCATAGAGATTCATAGGTGTTTTAACCTTAAAGGGGTTTCTGCGCCATTTTTGTTTTAGCTGCTCCTTTAGTGATCCATTGTTCACAGCTTGTCTTCAGGGCATATGACCAAGACTGAGAGGTCTTCAGTCCTGGCGAGACATGCTCAGACATCACCTCTTCTCTCTGGTGGCTACTGTGTTCAAACCCCAAGTGCTGTCATTCTACTACTGCCCTCTGTACTCCTTAGTAATTAATCAAACTGTGCAAATAAATAAAAAAAAACCTCAATGAGGTATGTGCCCTGACAAAGAGAAAAAAAATCCACAGGTTTGGTTCCTGCAGGGATTTGAACCTCGGACCCTTGTGCTCTGAAGCAAAAATGTTACCTCTGAGCTACGTTGTAGCTACTCACAGCTCTATGCATAAACAGACCTTTCTTTGACTAGAGAGAGGAAAGGCATGGTGATGTCATCCTGCTGGCTCACATGACATACAATTCAAGCAAATCACACACGCCCCCTTCTGAGCACACAGAGTTGAAGAGCTGGATGCACGAGGTATGAAATGAGATTGTGGCAAAACCCCTTTAATATTTAAACAAATCCCTGTTGTCTTATATATTTTGTCAATAAATCATTAATCTATGCAAAGATAATACATTTTGTTAAATATATTAAAAAATGCATCTTTAACTTTTAAAAATGCAATAAAACTTTAATAAAATTACACGATTAACAGAAAGAGAAGCAAAATGTCCCTATCTGCACTAGACTAGCATTACCCATATACTCGGCTATTGAATGTAGGAACTGTTCAAAATCTCTGTATTCAGTGAGAAACAAAACTAATCACGATAGTCATCTCAATAATCACTGTCACTGAGAGATCATACAACATAGTGCACAGGTGCAGAGATACTATGTGACAGTAGGAGGGAGAAAAGGGGAGGAATGTGACGAGTGGATGATTATTCATACTAGTGAGTCTAGAGGGCAAGGACTCCTTTGTTCTATTACACCCATATTTCATAGACATAACGGCTATAAAAACTGACAATTAGCATGGTGAAACACATAGAGGTGGAAAATTGCTTAAAAATTAAATGGTCAGAAATGTTATTACACATTATGGTTTAGGCTCTGTTCACATTATGTTATATTTGGCTTAAACAATAGAAAAGCTTCCAGTATATATGCCAGTTGTATTCATAGGGCTCTTTTTGGCCTTTGCTGGGCCTTTAAATGTCAGTGTACCTATTTTCACTAAATAAAAAAGCATTATTAGAAGCAAATAAAATGTATTGATCAGTGTTGTCAGGTTGGGTAAAAAAAAAAAGTTACACTTACCTACAGGTCCATTATCACAGCTGCTTCAGAGTTCCCCAGCAATCCTCTCCTCTTGACTTCTGGGTTCTAGTTCCAAAACACAGGTGAGGCTTGCACTCTATTCACTTGCAATCAAGAGTGAGCATCTTCTGCGCTTAGGGACAAAAACCCAGAAAACACAAGAAGTGGCTCAGCAGGGAGTAACAAAGCCGCAGTAGAGTGGGACCTATAGGCAAATACAACTTTTTAAAAAATGTGTTACTCACCCTGACCCCTTGAACAATTTTCTGGACACATTAGCAGTACTTCTGACATATTCATCAGACAGACGACTGTAACATGATGTGGAAAGAGCCTTACTCTAATTATTTACCTAAGATAATAGCTTTGATTTAATGATTTATCTATGCCCCAATTTCCATGAGAATGTCACTACTGATCATGAAGTTATGTCATGTGTTATCATGTCTCACTTTTATTCTTGGTACATATTTGCATA
The DNA here is from genome assembly GCA_025379985.1 of Phyllomedusa bahiana. Taxonomy (NCBI): domain Eukaryota; kingdom Metazoa; phylum Chordata; class Amphibia; order Anura; family Hylidae; genus Phyllomedusa; species Phyllomedusa bahiana. The sequence goes on along the minus strand of JAODAL010041734.1, from coordinate 31,421 downwards.
TCCTTGTGTAATAAATCCTCTGAAATCTTCTTATGAACAGATTTTACATCTTGAAGAAGTTCCTTGATATTGTTTGCTGCTTTTGTTTATCTATTTTACAAGTGTAAAAAAGCAACCACATTTTTTTGCTTGATTGAGAACCTTATCGGGACCGGAATAAGTATGATCCGATTGGCATTAATTCTGCAAAGCAAAGGAAAAACATTAGTGTGTATCCAAATCAAATAAACTCGGCTCCTTTTTGTGAGCAAGCACTTAGTTGCATAGCACATTAGAAAAACCTTCATTTGACAAAAAGACAAATGTGGAAATTGGATTTCAAGCAATTAAACATGAGTTTAATACCTGCTATATGTAAGGCATCATGTAAGAGACGTGCACAGAACCTGTACTGACGGCACAGATTACATTCAGCTACATACTATGGAGCCATAAAGGTTATGTAACATTAGATGGCTCCCCAGTATAGCACCATACAAACCAATACAACCTCAAATTGAGTATGAATATGTTTTTTTCTGTTGGATTTTGTACAAATTCAAAGGCATATCGGGGTATAGAAGCGCCCTACTGCTATAGATGAAATGCTGCATTACAGCTTTGCACAAATTGGAGGTTCTAAAAACCTGCAATATGATCATGTCTATAAGCCGTAGGCTACAATTTAGTCTTATAGATTATGCCAGAAATCTTATCTCATTTAGTGAAACAACAGAATATTTGTTAAGTACAGTAATACGTTTTTGAGTTTTCCTCTTCAGAGGAATCAATGCAGTAAGCTCTTGACTAATTACTCATTCCTATATGTAAAATGATTTCAGATCAGTCTTGGCATGATAAGCAATGATAGGGATAGTGTTTTTTTAACATATGTACATTAAATACATCAATCTGTCTCTACCTAATAGTGCCACAGAAGTGGTCAATAGTCATGTTAAGACTATTATATGTTTCTCCCCAAGATTTTTTTTTCTTAAGAGAAATCAGTAAGACATATCCTTATTATGTTAAACCCGCTTTTATGGGACAAAGTTGAAATGGGAAACAGTTTTTTATGTTGATTAAAATTTTTTTAGATCATGCGAAAATTTTGGGTTTAAAATTTCCTGTGCATCACTATTAAGATCGCCTCATTTTCGCCGTTTTCCTGTCTTTTTGGGGGGCCAAAGGCAAATCAGCTTACAGAATAGGCAGGGTGAATGTGTGTGCGATGCATGATTTGGGATGTGAAAGGGTTTTGGCGAAGGCCCGGGAAAAAATAAACATGGCCACCCTTTTTTTACATAGAACAGCCCTTCCTTTTCACCTCAGTTCTCTCAGCGACTAGCATGGGAACGTCCCTCCCTGTGTCCAACCAGCCCAGCGAAAAAACTATTTCTTCCCAGAGAAAAGTTTTTCAAACTGTTCCTGTGACCCCTTACAACTTAGTTAAAATTAGGATTGGAAGTTTTAGTGGGTTAAAGGTAGAGAATTTTAAAAGAAGCATCCCCGGCGTAAAGTAAAGGGGGAAGGACCCGGGGGGTGGGGCAGACAAGCAAATAAAGAAACTGGACAAAGTTTACCAAACTTAGTGAAGACATTCACTCCCAAATAGTTTTTATTATTAACATTTTTTCTATTGAAATTTCCTGGATAAGGGGGCCCCCCTTTAACTTTAATTAGGATACACATTTTTTCCTAGAAAACCTGCAGGTCTCTTTTTAAGGTGCAAAACCCATTTTAAATTATCAGTATACTTTCGGGATAATTTTCTTTTTCCAATTTTGGCCCTTTTCCAAACCTTTGTTGATATATCCACCTTGTATTTAAATTAAAATTTCCAGCAATTTTTGGGTTAGTCAGCACGGGTTTTAAGGGGTTTCCCCAAAAAAAACCTTTTAAATCCGAAAAAATTTTCAGATAGGGTTTTTTTTTGACTTTGCCACTACAGCTTTGTTCATTGAGGCCCCAAATGCAAAAAAAATTGTAATACTGAAATTTTTGTAGTAAACCCCCGGGAATTAAATGGGTTTAAAAAAAATCCCTTTTTAAATTATCCGAATACATTACAGATACTTTGTTTTTTGTTTTTGGGCGCACACAGTTTTTGTTCATTTGGGGACCTTGCACTTAAATGTGAATAAAAAGAAATTTTTGTATCACCAAAAAGGTGAATTAAAAAGGACCCAAAATTTAAACCTTTTTTTATCCAAAATTTACTTTAACAGATACTGTTTTTTGCACTTTTCCCCATCCAGTTTTGCTGTTTAGAGCCCCCTTGCATTTAAAATTTTAAACCCAAAGAAATTTGGGTGAATTTTACCACAGGTGAATTGATGGGTTCCAAAAAATCCCTTTTATTACCGGGGAAAAACACATTTTTTTTTTTTGATTTTTGGCGCACTACAGCTTTGTTCATTGAGGCCCTTGCACTTAAAATGGAAACTGCAAATTTTTGTAGCACCCAAAAAAGGTTTAAAATTGAAAGGTCCCAAAAAAATACCTTTTTTTATCCAAAAACATTCAGATACGGTATTTTGACTTTGGGGGCCTCCCTTTTTGTTCATTGAGGCACCTTCACTTAAATTTTAATACAGAAATTTTTGTAGTCACCACAGGTAAATTTTTAAAGGTCCCAAAAAATTACCTTTTTTTAAATCCGAATCCCTTAAACAGATACGTTTTTTTTTGCACTTTTGCCCGCCCCAAGATTTGCTGATAGAGCCCCCTTTGCATTTAAAATTTTTAATCCAGCAATTGTTTAGTTCCCACAGGTGAATTGATGGGTTGCCAAAAAATACCTTTATTACCCAAAAAAACAGAAAAGTTTTTTTGATTTTGGGGGCCCCACTACAGCTTTGTTCTTAAAGGCCACCTTTGGGGCCCTTAAATGTGAATAAAAAGAAATTTTTTGTATTCCCCACAGGTTAATTGATAGGTGCCAAAAAAAAACCTTTTTTAAATCCGAATACATTACAGATACTGTTTTTTGGGACTTTGGCCCTACAGCTTTGTTCATTGGGGGCCCCTTTGCCTTAAATGGAATACAGAAATTTTTGGTATTCACCAAAAGGTAAAATTGGAAAGGGGCCCAAAAAATAGCTTTTTAATTTACCCCGAATACTTTACAGAAATTTTTTTTTGCACTTTTGGCCCAGCCCAAATTTTGGGTTGATAAGCCACCTTAAATTTAAAAATTTAAAATCCAGAAAATTGAGTTAGTTACCAAAAAGGTGAATTGATAGGTGCAAAAAATACCTTTTTTATCCGAATACATTACAGAAAAACGTTTTTTTGATTTTGGGGCGCACAAACACTTTTTTTCATTAAAGGCACCTTGCACTTAAAGTGAATTCAAAATTTTTGGGGTAGTCACCCCCGGGTTAAAATTGGGAAAGGGGTTCCAAAAATACCTTGAATAATCCAATACATTTCAAAATTCGTTTTTTTTTTTCACTTTGCGCCGGCCAGTTTTTGGGTTGAAAGTTTTCTATTTTGAAATTTAAAATTTTTTGAATACAGCAAATTTTGTAGTCCCCAAAGGTAAAATTATAGGGGGCCAAAAATACCTTTTATTATCCGAATACATTACGGGATACGTGTTTTTTTCACTTTGGCGCACTACAGCTTTGTTCATTGAGGCACCTTGCATTTAAATTGTGAATACAGAAAATTTTGTACACCACGGGGTAATTTAAAAGGGGCCCAAAAAATTCCCTTTTTAAATTTTTCCGAAAACTTTCCCAGATACTTTTTTTTTTTTGCACTTTTGCCCATTTCTGATGTGTTGATAAAGCCCCCTTTCATTTTTAAATTTGAACCCCAGCAATTGGGGTAGTTCCCCACGGGTAAAATTGAAAGGTCCCAAAAAAAATTTCCCTTTTATTTTTCCGAATACATTACAGATACGTTTTTTTTCCCATTTTGGGGGCCCACTAAAACTTTGTTCATTGAGGCCCCCTTCCCTTTTAAAATTAATAAAAGAAAATTTTGTGTCACCCCCGGGTTGAATTAAAAGGTGAAAAAATACCTTGTATTTTTCCAAAAACCCATAACGAATTTGTTTTTTCATTTTGGGCGCAGGCCACCCTTTTTTTTGTTTAGATCACTTTGCAGTTAAAGGGAATACATCAATTTTTTTTTTGATTTGGGGAATTTGAGAATACTGTGATTTGCCGTTTTTTTAAATAAGAGATTTCCCCCAAAACTCTTCCATCCCTTTCTAAAATTTTTTTATATTTCTAAACATGGACGAAATGCAGGGGGTAAGACCCCAAAAAAAGGGGGGTGGGACAGGGAGGAAAGGTACGAAAGAAGGTGCCCCTTCCCCCAGTGCAGGGCGACTTAAACGCATGCCAAAGCGGACCCGTCTTTTGCGGGATCGTCAGGCCGTCATCCGGGGGGTCTGGCCCCTTGTGAATCTCAAAAAAGAACGGGCGTCCCCAAATTTCGGGTCCTTAAATTTGGTTAATGCAAACCTCCCATCTACCCGTCTTACCTCCCGATCCCCCGGGAAAGGGCCAAACAAATATCGTCATCAATCATCACATCCTTTTCCAACATGAAGCAGCCCAAATGTCAACCGTGAAACCCACCACTGGGAAAAATCCATTTTCTGTAGCCCTTTCTTTGATGAAAAAATGCGGGGGGGGGTTTCAGAAGGCATGTCAAAAGTTTAAAAGAGGCCAAAGATGATGTTTTTTCTCTGCTCGTCGCCCATTTACTATCCATCAGGGGGAGGAAAAGGGAAAGGGCCGGGTCAATCGGCAAAAACCCCCCAGGTGGTCGCAACCCTTGCAGTCCCCCCTTTCTTGAGCTCGCAGCTCCCCGGATGCAGAAAAGTCAGGACGACCAAATCACCTGTGTTTTTATGATGATGAGGGGACATTTCGGATCCAACGGTTTCTTTTAGCAGAATTTTTCTTTCGAGCCTTTATCCCGTGGAAAGGGGGAGGAAGAAAAAAAGGGTAGTGTCAGTACGGTTTTCCCCCTCAAAAAGGGAGAGGGGGGGTCGCAGAAGTCCGCTGATATGAAATTTCCCCCAGCCCGGGCAGCGCAAACCCCCCTCCCCCCGCTTAAACACCGTCAAAAAAGGGCCAGGGCCTCTCAAGCCCCCGGGCCTTCTTTGAACAAGCCTCTGATTCACCCAGCGATGTCATATGCCGCCTTTTTCCGAAAAAGCATAAGTAGAGGGGAAAACCTTAAAATGGTTTTAAACCCCCAAAAACATGTCTAGTCACATGCAGCGAATGCATGAGTTGAAATGGAGGCAAAAGCTTGGGCCAAAAAAAAGGGCCCGACCGACCCCCGGGGCCCCCCAACCCCTGTCACACCCCCCGTCCCGCCCCCTGCTCCTCCGCCACCACCAAGCTTTTCCCCACTGCCCATGTCTCTCAGAGTCATGATTTAAGGGGTCAGCCCTCCGCTTTCACCTCCCCACCGCCGGGCCCCAAATACCCCCAAGGGCCAGCACCACTACCCCTTTTCCTTCCGCCGTTTGAAAACCTGCAAAACCGTACAGTGGCCATCTAAAACAGCCAGCCTTCTGTCTTCCAGGGTTTGGGGGGCAGAAAAACACTTTAAAAACCCCAAACCCCCCAAAGCCCAAAAACCTGAAAGCGATTGGGCCCGGCCTTTTTTTTCTTGGAAAAGTGCCTTTCCGTCGGGGGAAAATAGATGGGTTCCGCCACGTCATGGCCCTTGCCTGCCCCCAATACCAGATGCCGAACAGGCATTTTTTTGGGCCAAAAAAACCGTACTGCCTTTGGGCCACCACGTGTCATCAAAAAATTTCAAGGGGCGTTTCTGATCTGTGGCCGGAAAAGTCCTTTGACAACCAACACATAGACTATAACAGGGGCCAAGGCCGAAATATCCTGTGACAGCTCACTGGGAGAGCAGGGAGGATGTCTCGGGGGGTGACGGGGGCTCCCGCCGGCCACGCTCTTCAAAACCGCGGGGTTTGTCAGGGTTCTCCCCCCCCAAGGGTCCCTTTGGGCATCACTGCCCATAAAACCGGGCCATGGAAATTAATCGTATTGGAGACCGTCCCCACACAGGTCGGGAGCGTGGAGGGCTCCCCAACAAACCCGAACGCTGGTGGGTCCCAAAGAACCTTGTCCAGGCACATAACGGGCGAAATCTGCGGCCGCCCTTAAAAGGGTAGGCGGGAGCACATCCCTTGCCTGCACATGTCTGAACCTTTCGTCCAAAATTTCAAAGAGCTACCCGGGTCTGGACTGCTCTGAGGAACCCAAAGTCAAAGTTCGCATTTTCCCCCGTTCACATCCTGCTTTGCCCCCGCCGGGCTGCTTTCAGCGTGGGCTGGGGCCACCCCTCAACCGCTCATGTTGACGGCAACTGCTGGAATTCCCCCCCCATGCTCCAGCGATGTGGCACAGCGCAATGCCTTTTCGCAGTACGAATGACAATGGCCTGACAACACGGTGGGGACCTCGGGTTTGACACCGAGAGTGGGGGCAGATGAAAGAGCCTGCACCCCCTTTCCCATTTTAAAGAAGCCACCAAAATGGTCAGGGGGGGACAACCCCCTTTGTCAGCATGACATTGGGGTGATCTTATTCTGGAACAATTTTTGGACACTCTAAAACAACGGGTCCCCGCCAGCGCGGGGAGGAGATGGACACAGTTTTGGGGACCGAGCCTTTTCTCCCCGTCAAACCCCAAAAGGCCCACAGTTTCAAAATTTCATGGGTCTTCATTAGCAGGGGTTCGGGGGTCCGGGGGCTTGCAAGGTGGCCATCAGCTCTCAGGTGCATCATCTCAGGCAAACAGGGCTTTGTTGAAGCTGTCCCCGGGGGCAGCAGAGGAGAGGAGAGAAGGTATTCCTAGACACCAGGTTACCGACGTCCCTCCCTTGAAAAGGGGTTGGGCCGAATTTGGGCGGGGGGAGGAAAATGGGGAAACAGTTTGCTATGCCCCTCGACCCAGAGGCTTGGAAATCAAGGCTTCATCTCTCACATGAGGCTTGAATGCTCCTTTTTCCCCAACATATCCTCGTATTAAGGCCATCAAAATAACAACAGTTCTGGGTGGCCACCCTCCTGGATCCCCGGGTACAAAACCAAAACTCGACTTTCCTTTTCCCAAACCCACCCAAATAAGAGTAAAATCAGAAATGGAGACCTTGCGATTTACACTGGAGCATCTGTTGCGTCTGCTTCAGTTCTTAATGTCATGGGGAAAAACAACACAGCGACTACACAGTAAGTCCAAGGCCCGTAGCGCAGCAGCAGGCAAGGGGGCAGAACCCTAATGGTGACCTCTGGCAATCTTTTTTACCCCCCTCACCAAAGCATGCAATGCGGGACACACACCAACACACAGGGGCCAGCTTAAGATCATGGGCACGACATCTGCTCTCAACACCGATGTTTTTGTATGTGTTCGGGACCCAATGACTTCGGGAAAAAAAATGGACAAGGGCCCGAGCTCGCTCGCCACCCATAGGGGTGTTGTCCTGCCCAGCAGCCAGCGTCATATCTGAGCGGACCTTCGCACAGCTGGAGGATCTTTTACAGAAAACCATCCGGCTTTCCACAGAAATGGGGAACGTTTTGACTTTCATCAAGATAAATCGGGAAATGGATCTCTGATGAGTTGGGCCCCCCCAAAAACCGAGGTCACCGTTAGTTGCCTGTCTACTTCACATTCCTCTTCAAAAAAGAAATGCCCTTGAAAACTTTTTTTTAAAAAGTCACTGCAATTTTTTTTTTTCTGTTCCCAACAGTTCATTTTGCTGGTTTTGCTGTGAGGAAAGGAAAAGCAGCAAGGTTTTATGACAACACCGTATTCCATTTTCTCACTTTTTCTTTAGAATTTTTTCCCTTGTCAAGGGGGTTTTAGTCATTTGCTGTGAATACAGCAATAATCATGGGCCTTTGGGAAAAGAAATGTGGGTTCTAAGTGGCATTTTTCCCTCCAATTTTTCAGGGCAGAAGCCATTTTTTTAAATTTTTTTTGGGGCATGCCCCTTTTTAAAAGCACGGAAATACAGGCCTATTATAAAAAAAATTTTGTTTCTAACAGACATTGTTCTTTCCAATTGTCCAAAGTGGCCAAGGGTCATGCTTTGAATTTTTGGGGCATTTTTGCTTGACAGCAGCTATACACAGACCTATTATAAAAAAATGTTTTTTCTAACAGACATTTGTTCTTCACATTTGTCCCAAAATGCCATGGTCATGCTTGAATTTTTTGGACATTTTGCTGGACATCACTATTAAAACAGGTCCTATTATAAAAAAAATTTGTTTCTCAAACAGCATTTGTTCTTCCAATTGTCCAAAGTGTCAAATTTTATGCTTTGAATTTTTTTGGGGGGATTTTTTCGTTTACATGCAGCTATACTACAGGTCCCTATTATAAAAAAAATGTTGTTTCAACAGACTTTTTTTCTTTACAATTCAAAAATGGCTCAAGGGGGAGGTGCTGTCAAAAAAAGGAATAGGGAGACCTGTTAATGGGGCCATATTGCAAAATGGTTGTTTTTGCAAGTCTTTACATAGCACAATTTCCTGTATTGAGACAACCCATTTAAAAACAATTAAAAAAAGAGAAACAAAACAGGTTGGGGGTTTTCCCTCCTATTTTTAAAAAAGTTTTTTAAAATTTAAAATACTAAAAAACTTGCATTTCAAAATACTGGTAAAAAATTCCCCTTAATTGTACAAGGGAGGTACAGGAAAACTGACCAGATGTAGGTATTCAAGGGCATGGAGTTGGAGCATGGACAAAACAAAGTACAGAGACAATTTCCTCCACACATTGATAAAAAGAAAAAGAATGCCAAGAAAAAGGGGACCGGGGGGGGACAGGGGGCGTTAACCCCCCAGTATTTCCAAGTGAAAACCAATTGCCCCCCTCATACGGAGGGGGGAAGCCCCTAAACCCCGGACAGGGAAAAGTATTCCAGTAAAACTAAGATGGTGGTTGAAAGACCCTTTTTCCGGCACTTTTTAACTGGGGGCATGCAGATTTGGGGCTCATGCTGTGGCCCAGGGCAGGTATACAATGTCCAGTTCAAATAAAATGGTTTGGTTTAAAGACTCCTTTTTCCGGCACTTTTTAAATCTCATGCAGACTTGGGGCTCAGCTGTGGCCCAGGGCAGGGAAAAAGTCAATTCCATGAAACTAAAAAGGTGGTTTAAAGACTCCTTTTTTCCCCACTTTTTAAATGGGGGGTCATCAGGTTTGGGGGCTCATGCTGTGGCCCAGGACAGGTATAGTCAATGTCCAGTGAAACTAAAATGGTGGTTGAAAGACTCCTTTTTCCGGCACTTTTTAATCTGGGGTCATGCAGGTTTGGGGCTCATGCTGTGGCCCAGGACAGGGATAGTCTATGTCCAGTGAAACTAAAATGGTGGTTGAAAGACTCCTTTTTCCGGCACTTTTTAATCTGGGGGTCATGCAGGTTTGGGGCTCATGCTGTGGCCCAGGACAGGTATATACATTTTCCAGTTATTCTATTTTGGTGGTTGTATGTCTCCTTTTTCCGGAACTTTTTATTCTGGGGTCATGCAGGTTTGGGGCTCATGCGGTGGCCCAGGACAGGGATAATCTATGTCCAGTGAAACTAAAATGGTAAATGACAGACTCCTTGTTCCGGCTCTTTTATATCTGGGGTCATGCTGGTTTGGGGCTCATGCTGTGGCCCAGGACAGGTATAGTCAATGTCCAGTGAAACTAAAATGGTGGTTGAAAGACTCCATTTTCCAGCACTTTTTAAATCTGGGGTCATGCAGGTTTGGGGCTCATGCTGTGGCCCAGGACAGGGATAGTCAATGTCCAGTTCAACTAAAATGGTGGTTGAAAGACTCCTTTTTCCGGCACTTTTTAAATCTGGGGGTCATGCAGGTTTGGGGCTCATGCTGCGTTCCAGGACAGGGATATTCAATGTCCAGTTCAAGTAAAATGATGGTTCAAATCATACTGCCTTCTGGAACTTTTTAATTTGTGGGTGATGCAGGTTTAAGGGTCATGCTGTGGTACAAGACAGGGATAGTGAATGGTCTGTGACTTTTTTTCTGTGGCTTTTATAACCTAAGTGTGTTGCCTAAGATGTAGCACGTATCCATTTGAACTGTTGTGGATTTAATTCCAGCTTCTCTAGCCCTGTTTGGGTGTAAGAATGAAGGTGTTGTTGCTCTCCCATAGACCTTAATGGTCATCGATCATAATCTACCATCGACCATCGAATACCTTGTCGTTGATGGTCGACTATCGACCATCGACCGATGTCGATGGCCAACGTAATCGCTCAACACTAATCCTTATATTTTAAGATACTATTGACCGTTTTGGCTGTCTCTTCACTTCCACATGTCCACTCCAATACAGTTGTCTATAATTAAGGGTAGAAATCAAATATGGTGCAGAACATTGTACAAATCTTTATTGCACATACTCACAAGAGCAGATAAAAAACAAAGTGTTTGCATAAAAACGTGTACATGGTACATTGAACAATGGCTCTGTCCACTGCACAGTGTGTCCCGCTAGCAGTTTTACCATAGCATGAGTTATGACTTATGGTGATAGCTGAAATAACATATTACCATATCTTCATAAAACTTGATTTATATTGCAAAAATTGCATAAATCTCTTAAATTGTCATCATTTTAGAAGGTACTATAATTACAGCAAAACAGAAAAATAATGCTATTGAGAGGGTTTTCTAATCTAGCAGTTTACACAAAAGCTTTTCTTCACAGCCAACTTCAGATTCCTATTCCCTGTGCTGTGAGCAGTTCTATAACACTGACTGAAATTTCAGCTCTGCTAGTTTTTATTCCTAGCTTTGCCTGTTAAAGGGACATTGTTGAGGGAGAAGTATAAAAAAAAAAAACAGATGACACAGTCTAAAGTGAGTGTCTGGCCATAAATGTGAGCTAGAAGAGCGCAAAGATGCGGCGAAATGCGTGCCGAAATTACCCCGTGTGAACATACCCTTACACGGTAAGAAATATCCAGCACTGGCTGGAAGAGCATGACCAAGATTTCCAATTACTACCTTGGCTTCTAATTCCACAAATTGTTACCCAATTAAGCATCTGTGAATCCTCCCCCACACACCCTCCAGCAGCTATGGGATTAAGTCAGCATGATCTACCAGGACCTCTCTGAATCACTCTTGACCCATATAGCTACTGTCTATGCTGCTGTACATGGGGGTTACTCTGGAAATTAGCTGGTGATCATAATAATGTGACACAACTGTGTACAAGGATCTGCATCACTGATTCCCCTTAATCAAAATGGTTATGCTTGCTGATTTCTGATTGAAATGCGTAGTGGATCTTGTACAATGTTGTTGCATCCCCAGCATCATATGTTTATGCTTCTAATTTAACAACCTAGAGCTTTATGTTTTAAGGAGTCTTTTTAGTTTTTTTCTTTAACCAAGAATATTTTGTAAAAAAGTGAAATATCTAATAAAAAATATGTACTTGTCTTTTTTTGACATTTATATTCCAAATTTAGCTTTTACCAGTTGATTGCAATATAGCAAAATGTAGAACTTGTATTAGGCCTTTATTAACATGTATTCTACACAACAAGACAGTGGTTGCAAAAATGAGACTAATCTCCAACCTGTATAACTGTATGACAGGCAAATAGTCACCAACATGTTGCAAAAGGTATGACTCCCAGCATGCTCTGCCAACCAGTATTGTATTTTTATAACTGGTGGTAGTTCATTACTATAGACTCCCAAATTAAAGTATTTATCCAGTATTTGAGCATTTGCATATAGGCACTATACAATAGTCAAAAAAATTACATTTTTTGACCACCAATAATATTGTACTGTTTAATAGGTAATTGGTGATACAACAATATCACATGACAAATGTGTCTTGGTGTTAAAACACAAAAGTGCACTTTGAAGCAATATTTATGAAAAAATGAAGCATATTGATATTAGACCTTTGTGCTGTTTAGAGAATTTACATACAAAACTGGGGAATAGCTTCATCTCCATTTCAGTGGTAGGCAGGCACTAATTATCAGTTGCTGTATTCTACCTATGGAGCTCATTTTTTTGCTGTAGCAATGTATCAAGGATTAAATTCTAAACTTTCTTGTTAACCATTTCAGCTATTATTATCTTTGATCGAATAGAAATATTCATTTAAACTGCCCTAGATAAATAGTAGCCACAACAAAAAGGTCTAAGTATGTTCTATATCTATCTTTAAATATAAATAATTAGGAAGTTAAGGTAGTAGGCTGTGAATAGGGCACTCCTTCCAATCCCTGTTCTGAAAGAGATGGGCACCAATGCCATATCAAGACATCAGATATGTCTTCAGCTGACAGTAACAATGGGCTCCACACTGGAGATGTCAGTTCTCCCTGAGGTGATATTTGTGGCAGATTCAGCAGTCTGAGAGCTGTTACCTTGTTTATAGTTACAATTTTCAGTCCAGGCATTGCGAAATGGGGGTGAGATTGATCGTAGGGCATGGCTTTGGCCAGCACTTCTCTTCCTGCACACACAAAGCAGTGCCTTAAGTTCTGAGCGGAAACTTTCATTCAGCCAGCAGTATATGAAGGGGTTATAGCAGGTGCTGCTCATGGCAAACCAGTGGAAGGCAAAGTATAACGCATTGTTGCTACTGATGACTTTGCTGGACATCAGAACAAGGTAGCAATTTAGTGGAAACCAACAAACAGCAAAAACCACAACAACCAGCATCAACATCTTGAGAGTCATCTTTTTTTTTCGTCGATGGGCATAGTACTGTTCCATGGTAATGTCACCAATGGCATTTCTTAGCCACAGTTTCTTTGCCACCATTGCATAGGTGATTGAAATTACAATCAGGGGCAGGACGTACAAAAGTACAAATGTGGCCAAGTCTAGATACTTCCAGAAGAGATCAGCTGGATATGGAAAGCTGGGAAGACAGACCATTCTCACTGTGTTTCTGGAAAAGAACAGATTGACTAATTAATGGCAATATTGTTTACTTTTCATACAATTTGACTTTTTGATTAATACAAAATTGAATGTGTATCACAGCTTATATTCCAATTCCAATGCCAATGTTAACTTCACTGGTTGATATGAACATCACTTCTACTTTTTCTTTACTTTAGACAAATGGTTGCGATCATGTCCCATAAGTATAAAACCTGAAAAGCAAGGAAAGCAGATGCAATGCTAAAAACTCAGCCACCTTTTTTCCTACAACAATTATCCTTTAAGCTACACTACAATTGGGGTGATCCATCTGGATAGCCCATTTCCCATTAGGGCCCTTGGCAAGAATTATGGAACCACTTAGAGGATGTTCAGTCTAAAATTTATAAGCTTAATGGCATAACCTGGTAACAGACTAAAAAGCCTGCCACTTTTTGCTGTGTCATAAGATGAATTGTCATCCTGAAAAATTATTCACCAAACCTATTTTCTATGGGTGGGATGGAGAAAGTGTCTAAAATTTCTGTCTACTTATGCATTGAATGTTGATGTGAGGATTGTCATCTCCATTGTATCTTTACCTTACATATGACCCCATGTCATAAACGAGTGTAAATTTTTATTATTTTCTTCATCGTTTTATGTTTAACCCCTTAAGCCGAACGCCTGAAAAGTAGTTAATGACCAGAATTTTTTTTTTAGTTTTTGCCTCCTTGCGTTTCAACAGTTGTAGCTTTTTTATTTTTTCAATAACCCAGTTGCATGAGGCCTCGTTTTATTCGGGACAAGTTGTACTTTATGGGGGAATAGTTTAAGTTCACTTAGAAATTATTGCAGAATTTATTTATTTATTTTTTAAACATTTTTTACATTTTTTTTTTTACACCATTCTCATTCCATACTTTATAACTTGTTATAATAATTCTACAGGCCATTCCGATCGTATGGATACCTAATATGTGTAGGGTTTTTTTTGTGTGTAATGTATGCACAATTATATTTTATTAAATATTTATTTTTTAATTTTTTTATTCATTTTTTTTACACTTTTTATATTTATTTTTTTTATCCCATGAACGGAGAACTGTTACTTTTTTTTTTTTTAACACTTAGAAATGTATTAGCATATTCATATATGCTAATACATTCTAATCTGTGTCACTTTGACACAGACAGTGATCTGGACAGCACACAGTGTGTCCAGGTCACTGGCTTCATACAGTACACAGACAGCTGTGGGGCCACTCTAGGTCCCTAGGGGTGACTGTGCAGCCATTCCCAGGGCTCTGTTGGGTGACCGGGTGTTCCGATCACCCGACAGAGCAGGGGAAACCCTTTGATTGCACTGCAGTAACGCATCCCCCGCAACGAAAGGGTTAAAGCACCGGGTTGCGGAGATTTCCTCCGCAACCCGGTGCTCGCAGGAGATGCTCTGGGATCAGGGCTGTTTAGTACAGCCCCGATCCCAGCGCAGTTGCAGCGCCGGGCACCGCAAACCCCGATGTCTGCAGCGACGGCAAAAGACATCGCTGCAGACGTAAGACCCGCACCAGCCGCCGTCAAAAGTTGGTGCACGGTCGTTAAGGGGTTAATTAGACTGGTACTATACCAAGACTCCAGCTACAGCAGTGCAAGTTCATTATTCATCATTTAATATCACTTTTGCTAAGTCACTCTCCATAATTGCTTCTTTTTAGCCTCATGTTACCTTGTTTTATTCTGTTTAGGTGTTAGTGATATTTTTCATTTGTTTTTTCTATAAGTAAATTATACTTTATTCACCTGATTTCCAACAGCACACAGGGATAGCAGAGTGGCTGGTGCTCCCAATGACATGCTGTAACATCTGAAGTGGCCATAGTCATAAATAGCTCCTCTAACAAACATAGTTACATAGTTTGTAAGGCTGAAAAAAGAGGGACGTCCATCCAGAACAGCCTATTGTTCTACAGTGTTGATCTAGATGAAGGCAAAAACCCCCATGAGGTATAACTGTCCTCATTTTATGGAATAAAATGTCTTCCCTACTCCGATCTGGCAATCAGAAAAAATCCCTGGATCACTGAGTCTTCTCAAGAATCCTAGACACTATAACTTGTTATATTATTACACTCTAGAAATGCTTCAAGAACCTTTTTGAACTCCTAGTAAACTTTCTACCATATAATTAAATAATGAAAGCAGTATTTCAGTTGTACCAAAAAAGTTAATAAGCAACACAAGTTCCAATTAATTTACAGTATTGACACCCAAAGTATACTAGAAATCTTGCAAGTTTTTCATATACAATGAATAAATTCCATTTGCAGAAAGCATTTTAAGCCATTACATGGAATGTGTAGAATAGATGTATTTAGTGCACCATTTCCGCTTCGACATACTTCATAACCCATGACAAGAATTATGAAACCACTTACAGGATGTTCAGTTTAAAATTGTTAGCCTTAATGGCATATTCTGAGAATAGACTATCAATGTTAAAAGCCTGCAAAAACACTTTTTGCTGTGTCACAAGATTAATTGTCATCCTGAAAAATGATTCACCAAACCTATTTTCTATGGGTGGGATGGAGAAAGTGTCTAAAATTTCTATGTCCACTTATGCATTGAATGTTGATGTGATGATTGTCATCTCCATTGTACCTATACCTTACATACGACCCCATGTCATAAATGAGTGTAGATTTTATTATTTTCTCCATCATTTTATGTTTAGACTGGTACTATACCAAGACTCCAGCTATGGCAGTGCAAGTTCATTATTCAACATTAAATATCACTTTCAGCTAATCCTCCACTCTCCATAATTGCTTCTTTTTAGCCTTCTGTTAGCCTGTTTTATTCTGTTTAGGTTTTAGTGATAGTTTTCATTTGTTTTTTCTATAAGTAAATTATACTTTATTCACCTGATTTCTAACAGCTTTGTCATAAACATTGACTCTTTTTTTCCATTCAATAGTTTTAATTTTATTTTTTGTGCATATTTCAAGGCAAATTGCTTTGAGTTTTCTGTTCTGTGTTTTGATGTCTTTTTTGGTTCATATGTATGTTTTATTTTTTTACCTTCCCACTTTTTAACTTCCAAATATAACTTTGAATGCTTTAAGAAGTAGAGCCAGAAGATCCTGATTGTCATGGTGTCCTCTAAAAAATGGAGATAAACGTTGTTGGACTCATACCATCATCCTTTTGCGGGAGTTAGAATCTGTTGCAGCAGATAATGGGATGAGTCTAGCGCCATTTATCTCTGTTTATAAGAGGAGACCGTGACAATCAGGATCCTTTGGCTCTGCTTCTCATGGTTTAACCTCCCTGGGTAGCTCAGCGGAGTGCTGATCAGAATGTCTGCAGGAGATTTTCCCTCACTTAAAGGCATTGCTCCTGTAGTTGCGCAACAACAAGGGTTTATTGCATTCAATTTGTGCTCATTTGACTAAGTTCTTATCTAGTACCCTAATGCACTGGAGAGCACTTTCTGTCACTTTTCTTCTCCCCACATGGGGAGTATGTTTTTCAGACTTTACAAATTTTACAGCTGACCAGGAATAACCAACTTCTTTAGCTGTACTCCATGTTGGATTTCCATCCTGGAAAAAATTCCAATGTTTCACTTTCTTGTCTTTCTTGATATCCAAAAGACTATCAAAGTTTATAGGCACTTTCCTTAACTGCAGACTATTTTGGATTTTTAGATTTGTTTTTACAAATTGATTACATTTTTTTTCTTTAACATTAAGTCATTCATTAAAGAGAACCTGTCACAACTTTTGCCCCCCCGGGTTGAGGACAGCATAATCTAGTGACAAACATGCTGTTTCAAGTGCTGTGTCCCTTATTCTGTAAAATGCTGTCGTTTTTGAGTGTTTAGTGCTCAAATCTGCAGTTTTCAGCCACAAAAGAATCATTTTAAGAGTCAGTTTTTTCATGCCCCGCCCATCTGAGGCTAGTCCTGCCCACCTCAACTGATAAACCTTTTACTTTGAATAGGTAGAAACATGTGAATAACTGTCAGGTGGGCGGGGCTTGCCTTTAGTGGGCAGGGCTAACACCTGTTCATGAATAAGATTTGAGCATTAAATGCTCTAAAAGTACAACATCGTACAGAATAAGGGACACTGCACTGGAAACAGCATGTCTGTCACTAGCTTGTGCTGTCCTCAGCAAGGGGGGCATAACCTATGTGACAGGTTCCCTTTAAGTTTACTTAATTGAAAAAATATTTTGCCATAATTACAATAATGTAATTCTTTGTTTAAATATGTTTTACAAAGTCAAAATATTGAACTTCTAAGCATAGTGTTGAAGTATATCTATGATTTGTGTACAGTATACAAACTGAAAAGTTTGAGTGACTATTCTTTAAGTGTGGTGATTTCATAATTGTTTAAGGTTCTAAACCATGGCACTGTCATGGGAAAGTGCATTTTTTAAAAATATCCATTTTCTTTGTAGAAATGTCAGCACTGATCTGACTCAGCTGAAATGAATACCTGTCATCAAGTTCCCTTTTTCTGATATTGTAACTGCCATGTAAAGTTCACAAAAGAAAACTCATTCACAGTTAGAAATAACTTCAAGTTCATATTCGGAAATTAAAGTCTTTTACTTTATAGCTGGTATTCTGCTTAGAACAAATGTTTTTGGTAATTTAAACTTTTTCAGAATTCTACAGAAAAACAAATTCATTTTATGTATGTTTTTTATGTATGGTCTATACAAATGGAACTATGGAAAATATGATGCTTCCCATTATAACTATATAACAAGACCTGAGCCAGTGTCAGCCAGTTCAGATTCACAATGAAATGTGCCTTACCCAATGAAAGAATAATAAGAGAGTAACCTTACCCAATATCAAACTGTTCTAACTTCTGGTAGACAGCATGAGGTAATGAGAATCCACTTGCCATAAACCAAATGACAATTATACAAATTATTCCCTTCACTGTGGACATCCTGGGCTTCAGCGGATGCATTATAACCTACAAAAAATATACATTTTAAAGTTATGAAGAGTCAACCAAACACAAATATTCTTTACAAGCAGCAGTTGACATTTCCCTTTAGTTCATAGATTATCAGGGTTGTCCTGAATTAGAAAAATATGGCTGCCTGCTTTCAGAAATATGTCTACCTTTGTTACAGGATGCACTTAAACTTGGGTTGAGCTGTAATATCAAGCACATCCTGTGACAGAGGCAAAATATAAAAAGATCATGGACTAGCATTTTTGTAGTATCAAAAGTAAGGAATAAACAGATTTAAGAAATATTTTCAGGTGCAGGCAGCAGGATGAGGTAAGGGCTTAGATGTGTGGATTGATGAACAGAGAGGAGTCAAAGGTTACCCCAAGTCAGCAGACTTGCAGGGCCGGTGAAAGGGTAAAGCCATTGACTGTGATAGACAGATCAGGTTGGGGGATAAAATGGGATGGTGGAAAGATGATAAATTTAGGTTTCTCCACATTTAGTTTTAGGAGGTCGGTGGTGAAGAAGGAGGATATGGACAATAGACATTCTGGGTTCCTATAGAGCAGATAATATCTAGGCCGGAGATGTAATGTTGGGTGTTATCAGCATACAAGTGGTACTAAAAGCCATGTGATGCTATGAGTTGACCAAGGTCAAGAGTGCAGATAGAGAAGAGTAGAGGACACAAGACTGACCACTGAGGGACACCAACAGAGAGAAGGCGAGAGGTGGAAATGGTATGAGAGTGAGAGACGCTGAATGTCCTATCAGTAAGGTATGAGGAGATCCAGGAGAAGGACTCGTCTGTGATGCCGAAGGATGAGAGGATTTATAGCAGAGAGGAAGTGGTCAACAGTGTTGAAGGCAGAGGGTGAGTCTAAGAGGATAAACACAGGTTAGTGGTGTGAGGCTTTAGCAGCTACTAGGCCTTTAGTGACTTTGGCTAGGGCAGTTTCAGTAGAGTGATGGGATTGGAAACCAGATTTCAGCGAGTTAATTGAGTTGGATGAGAGACGAGAGAACAGTTCAAAATTGACAAGCTACTCAAGCAGTTTTGGAGCAGAAGAAACAGCAAGATGGAGCGATAGTTGGACAGAGAGGAGTGGTGAAGAGATGGTTTCTTAAAGATGAATGTTATGGTAGCGTGTTTAATATAGGAAGGAAAGAGGCCATAGATTGACAATAGGTTGAAGAGATGGGTGAGAGTTGGGATAATAACAAAACTAAAGTCTGGGATGATTTGGGATAGCAATGGGTCAAGACTACAGGTAGTGAGTTTGCATTTCGAGAGTAGGCAGTGGGGAATGTGGAGTGAAGCTTTCTCTGATGAAATTGAGGCACTGGGAAACAGAGGGAGACAGGGGAGAGTGTTGAAGGTGTTGAATAGTTGTCTAGGGTTGTGAGATAGAGAGGATATGACAGTAGTAAAATAATCCTGTTTCTCATAGGTGAGAGCATACTTGAAATTTAGGATTGTTTGTATGTATGTGGCAAGATCGTTGGTGGATCGGGGTTTTCTTCAGTGGCATTCAGCAACTTGGGAAGCTTGCTTCAGCTTTTTAGTCAATTCTGTGTACCAGGGTTGCCTATTGATTTTGAAGGTTCTGTTGTGCAAGAGTGGAGCTGATTGTGTTGCTGTAGAAAGCAGTGGCTCTGTGTCATATAATAAGTATATAGTAGAGTAAGGTTCAAGAGAGCCAGAAAGAGTGTGAGTGTTAAGAACTTAAATGTTCCTGCAGGGATGTACTAGGTTCAGGAAAGTAAGGGCAGGTGGAGGGCAGAGTCTGGAGATGGTAAGCAGATTGTGGTCAAATATGGGTAGAGAAGAGTTTAAGATGTTAGGTAAGGGGCAGAGGCAGGTAAAGACAAAGTTCCAGTGTATGTCCCTCTTTGTGAGTAGCTCCAGAGGTCCACTACACGAGTCTAAAGGAAGAGGAAAGCGATAAGATTTTGCTAGCAGCTGTGTGGAATATGTCAATAGGGATGTTGAAATCAGTATTAGTTGATTTTTTGGCTAAAATTCACAAATTACTAGCATTTTCCCCCCAAAAAATTGCAACAAATGGGACATTACTTGAAAACAATGACACATGGCCGTATTCAAAGCTCAATTGGTGGCCAAAAAAAAAAAAAAGAAATGCTATGACTATGGCTGTGTGTCTATTTTTATGACACAATAATCCCAAATGAGTAAAAGGGCTGGCTATTAAAAAAAATAAAACAAAACAAAAAACAATTTGAATCATTCACAATCTGTCAATGCTTATGATCTATTAGGTGTAAGGGTATGTTCACATGGTGTGTTGAGTCTGTGTGAACATACACTTTTAGATGCGTGTTTGGATCCGTCTGTCAGACCCCAAACAGACACAAACACATATCTAATAAATAGCAATGTGATTTACATTGCTTTTAATATGAAACACGCATGGGTGTTCAGACGAGTGATCGACAATGCGTGTCTCATTGTGTCTTTCGGATCCGTCTTTCAGATCCGTTCCAAGAATTGACTTCTCAATTCTTGGTCCAAAAGACACAGCAGGAGCCCTATTTAAAACTATAGGGTACGATCCTGGTGCATCCAACACGGATCCAAACACGCAGCTGCGTATTGGATATGTTTTGGATCCATTTAGGATCCGATCGTTGGTGCATTTTTGGATGCGATTTTCGGATACAAATACGCTGTGTAACCAGCCTCTAAGAAGATAGGATATTTTATTTCCAAATGAATACTGGAAGGGATAAACAATAAAATATAACTTTTATTGAAAACATGTTAAAAAACATACCCTAAAATAATTAGATACACACCACAGCTCATAACTACGTGAAAAAGTGCTCAAAAAGTGCTCAATAATGTCAATAAGGGACAGGTATAGAGATGCATGTGTATATTAAACACTGGCCCTCAATCATCCCTATAGGCTATTAGAACCCAACCTACCTAACAGGGCTATCGTCCCAAAAAAAACGGGTCCGACAGGATCCTATCCCTAATGCTACCATATCCAAAACAACCATAGAGGAACAAAATTCTCACCTTTTTCCATATATAGAGTGGTGTATAAAAATGAATAACAGATACCTCCTTCCTAAATGACTAAATGTCCCGACATGTTTCTACACCCACAATATTTCATCAGGGGCGCAATAAATTTTGGGACATCATTTCCCCTATATGGAAAAAAATGAGAATTTTGTTCCTCTATAGTTGTTTTGGATAGGGTTATATAAGAGACTGTAGTATTAGGGATAAGATCCTGCTGGAGCCGTCCTTTTTGGGACGATAGCCCCGTTAGGTAGGGCCTAATAGTCCATAGGGATGATTGATCGTCAGTGTTTAATATACAAATGCATCTCTATACCTGTCCCTTGTTGACATTATTGAGCACTTTTTCACGTAGTTATGAGCTATGGTGTGCATCTAAATATTTTAGGATATGCTTTTTAACATGTTTTCAATAAAAGTTATATTTTATTATTTAGCCCTTCCAGTATTCAGTTTGTAATTTATTCTTTGGGGTACTCTGGTTTGTTTAGCCTATAACTCAACTTGATTTAGGCTCTAGTTGAATAAGGATATTTTATTTATCAAAAAATAATAATTATATTGCAAGAGATCAGTGCCGAAGGTCAGAGGCACAGCTCAAAGGTCTTGAACTCCAATGCAGAATCTATAACTTTTCCACCAATTATGGGAAATTTTTGCTAGTAGTTTTTTGTGTAATAGGATATACAGAGTCAGGGTGGATAAAAATCAATGTTTTTTTTTTTAAAAAAAATTTTTAAAAAAATCGGATTTTTTTGATTTAAATCGGATTTGATTTAAATCGGATTTTTTTCAATTAACTGCTTTTTGAGGAAAATATTTTCCCACCCAAAAGGTTCTTCCATCATGAGATAAAGCTGAGTTGTTTAACTCAGTAGAATAAAGGCTTTTAAAATGTGTAACATTCCCACAATGCCATGCTCTTCCAGAGGTTTCTGTAGGATTAGTGGGCAGTTTCTCTCCTATATTCACAGACGCTCGTTTTTACTTACGCAGTTCTCAAAAACTGAATTTGACTCCGCAGAGGCGCCTCCTCTTCTTCACAGCAAAAATGTTACAACATGAACAGATTTGAGAAAAAGACCTTAACCTATTGTTCTACAAACCTTGAATACAGAATCAACCTTCAGTGCCAAGTCCAAGAAGTTAGACAATATGTTTTGATTGTTTGGAGTGGAATAGATCTCACAACACAAAAGAATGTGAATCTAAGTGTGAGGAGGAGAAGGGCAAGCAGACAAAAAATGAAAGTGAAACTTTGGCACAATAACTGCAGCATAGCCACAGACGGGACAAGTCGGATCTGTTTGTGTGTCGATCTGAGGTTTATTACATTCTTTCCCTTATAATGGCAGCGGGCCGTAAAAGAGACCCAGTTTGGGATATTTTAATGAAGCTCCTTCGCCTATGGTAAGGCAGGCAATGCGTGCAAAATCCCAAACGTTTGCAACAAAGAGATGCAAGGCCTTGGTGGCGCGAATAGGCAACATGAGAAGTGCGGTGATGAAGATGACCAAAGAAAACACTTCGAACAGGCAGGATCTTCGGGTTTGGGTAAAATTTTTTATTGAATCCTATTTTAAAGACTGAACTTTTCATGTTTTAGAAAAATTTATTCTTATTATTACTGATGTTACTGTCTTTTGGGTACAGTTATGATGAAGAAAAACAAATTTTCCTTTTGGGCGGGGGCAGTGATGTTTTTTGTGTACAATAAGCAGAAATTGGTATAAACAATAAAATAACAGCATTGACTTTTTTTTTTTAGGGGATTCATAATTCTGGAAACTATCCACCTCCAGATCACCATCATCCTGTTCTACAGTTTCAAGTTATCCATCCAGATAGTGCTCATTAGCAGCAGCATCATCATCAGACACCCACAGCCACATATCACCATCACCCAAAAGGAAGAAAAAACCTTTACCTCTGGAACCACCATAGATAGGTTTGTGATAGAACTACAGATTAGAAAAAAGAGTTGATTGATGAAAAAATTGCCCAATTTATTTTATGCAACAAACTCTTCTTTCGTCTGACTGAGAACCCCCATTTCATTAATATGGTTCAGTCACTGAGACCAGGATACAGTCCACCCAGCAGAGCTGATGTTGCAGGGAAAAATGCTGGATCAAGTGTATGACAGAGAAATGAGCAATGTGGGAACAGCTCTGGAGGGTAAAATTGTTAACCTAAGTATTGATGGGTGGAGTAATGTCCCCAATGATCCTATTGTTTGTGTTGTATAACAACAGAAGAAGGGAAAGTCTTCCTTGCACAGACAACTGATACGTCAGGGAAAAGCACACACAGAGAAAACTTACAAGAAGTGGCAGTAAAAGCTATAACGACATGTGAACAAAAATTCAAAAGTCTAGTACGCAGTTTGGCACTGACAATGCTGCAAACGTATCCAAGATGAGAAGAGATTTAGAAGAGAGGAGGGAATACAAAGCTGCTAATAACATATGGTTTGCAGTGCTCATTTGCTGCACCTTAGCTAAAGACTTTAAATGTTCCAGAAAAAAAGGCTAATGTTGTTGAAATTGCTAAATACTTCCGTAATAATCATTTTGCTGCAGCAGCTCTGAAAAGGATGGGTGGAACCAAGCTAACGCTCCCACAAGATGTTAGATGGAACTCTGTGGTGGACTGTTTGAGCAGTATATCAAAAACTGGCCTATTCTGATGACACTTTTTGAAAAAAATTGAGATAAAATAGATGGCACTGTCACGGCCAAAATCCTCAACATTGGGCTTAAGAGAAATGTTGAACATATGCTGAGCTTCCTGAAACGCATCTCTCAAGCTTTAACAAAATACAGAAAAAAAAGCTGTTATTATTGCGGATCTGTTGAAATTTGGAAGGAACTGATGAACACTTAAAAACAGAACTACATATGGACAGAATTAAATTACAAGCAGTAAACAACGAATGGACAAGCACTGACTCCAGCTCATTTTTTGGCAAATATTGTCAATATCCAATTCAGGGTCAAAAACCTTTAAATGTGAGGAAGAGGAGTTAGCTATGACATGGGTATCCAGCAAATCATCATCTTTAATGCCAACTATAATAAACTTCAGAGCTAAGGGGGAACCATTCAAGAAATATATGTTTGCTGAAGATATTTTAAGGAAGGTCACACCAGTAAACTGGTGGAAGTCACTTAAAGGGGTTGGATTTAGAGATGTTCAAGTAATGATTTCACTTTTAACAGCAGTAGCTTCTTCTGCAGAGTTGAAAGAATATTCTCCCCCCTTTTTGGGCTCATTAAATTTTAAATTGAGAAATCGGTTGGGACCCAATAAAGAGAAGCTTGTTTTTCTTTTCCCGATTTGAATAGGAACAAAGAAGAAGATGATGATGAAGATGACGACAAATGGGGCTACAGAGGACAGCAGGGACAGTCGTATTTAAGTTTTTTCATGTGTCGGCTGGGCTGACAGTCTAAGTTTCTTAAAATATATATATATATATTTTGTTTAGCCAAATTAGTTAACAAACATGGATGTTTGCTTAAGCAAATAACTTATGCTGTAATGTTGTTATTGTTTCAGTTGAATAAATCTATTTAAATTGTTATTAAGGTCAGGATTATTTTTCTCCTTCCTAAGTCAACAGAACGTGGTGTCCAAATATGAATGATTTAAACCCCTTAAACTGGGAGAAAAAAGTAATATAAAAAGTGATTCTAAAAATCTTCATCTACTTGCATGATAAAATAGCAAGGACTAGTGATTTAAATCGTGATTTAAATCGTGATTTAAATCAGTTAGATTTAAATCAAATCCACCCTGTACAGAGTATTCAATAATGGTATCCTATTATTTAATGAGCAACATAATTACTTTGACAGAGTGCTGAATATTCAGGAACTACCAGTATTTTCTTGTGTGGTAGAAAGGCCTTTAGATTTGTCGGGCACCTAGGTGCAATTGCTGCTTGTAGACATGTCCCTGCCTAGGAAAATTTTAACAATAAGTCTTTTTCCCAAATACCAATTTTGCCATCCAGTTTATGGCAGTCAGTGAATTTTTGTGACCTTAGTTAATTTTTCTTTCTTTCACTTCTTGTTTTTTTTTTGTTCACTTAACTGCCTTGATTTCAACAAAGGTATTAGACATGCATGTCAACAGAATGGCAAGAGTCATTTTCTACTTTAAAACACAAAAAAATATTCATTAATCATATATAGAATCTCTGAATAAACTATAGTCAAACATTAGTAGTTGTACAGTGTCCAAACATTATTACAGTATCTTCTGAGGCTTTAATTTTAAGTATGTCCCTTGGATATGCATATTTCGCCATATGTCTATTCACTATTATACATTATTTTATAAAAATAACTTTAGTAGGCCTGGTTTATTCACATACACAATAAATTTAACTTCATTCCAAAGGATAACCTGTCATTGCTTAGTGAGCTAAATATCTCCAAGCTGTGAACCAAAGGGAAACAACACCATAGACTTATTTATTATTGAAAGGTCATAGATCCACACTGGTCATATGTTCAGCTATGTTTCAAGAGGTTTTAGAAGATAAAAGTTAGAGAAAACATTTCCTTTACATCTTTCCTGCACAGCACCATACACATTGATTATAGTGGCTGAGAACGTAACACCCACAGTTGCCATAGAAACACTACATGTGGGCTCGCTTCTCTGCAATGCTACTTCATTCTTGGCCGATGTATTTTGTGGAGTGCCTGGAGAAAAATGCTGACTCAATCACTGGAAACCAAAATATGTAAGAAAGCCTCACTCAATTCACATAAAATCCAAAACCTTATTTGAAGTACATTGTTAAAACCGTGGAGCAAACGGCCCTGTGAACGCCTACATGTTTTGAACTAAAATGTTCTTAACCCCTTAAGCCCCAGGCCTGAAAAGACCGCAATGAACAGATAATTTTTTTAGTATTTGCCTCCCTGCATTTCAACAGTCGTAACTTTCTTTATTTTTCAGGTGACGCAGTTGTATGAGGACTTGTTTTATGCAGAAGTTTTATTTTGGGGAGGGGGGAGGCGTAGTTTAAGTTTACAAATGAATTACTGCAAATTTATTTTTACATTTTTATGCAACATGAATGTAAAAAAAATGTTTTCTGCATTTAATTTTTTTACACCATTCACATTTCAACCTTTGTAACCTGTGAGTTAATTCTACAGGTTATTATGGTCATGTAGATACTTAATATGTGTTGTTGTTTTTTTTGTGTGTAATGTATGCAAAATAATTTTTTTATTAAATATTTATTTTTATTTTATTATTTATTTTATTTTTTTCAACACTTTTTAAAGTTTTTTTTACTTTTTTTTCCATTAAGGGATAACTATGTATTTTTTTTTTTTTACACTTAGTAATGTATTAGCGTATTCATGTACGCTAATACATTACCATATGTGTCGTGCTGTGACAGGCAGCAGTCAGGGCAGCACACAGTGTGCCCCGACCACACCCGATGAAGCAGGGAAATCAAAGGGTTAAGCACCAGTGATCGGTGTCTCTAGACATTGCTGCAGAACGACGACCTACACCGCTGCCGTCAAAAGACGGTGGCCGGTCTTTGAGGAGTCAATCATAGCATAAAAAACATGTGGGCAACAACAAGTATTTAAAACTACAGCAGATCAATAACAATACATTAGTTGCCTTAAAGGTACTGAGTCAAGCAGGAGGAATGATTTGCTTCACATTTATTAATTATGTGTTTATAAGTATACCAATATTCTATGCTATATTCTGTATCTTTAAGGCAACTACTTTATTGTAATTAAGTCTAAGAGGCTCCCTGGTTTTCACCCATGAACTCATATACAAAGATTTGGACTTCACTGCAGGGAACCCCAAGGTCACCACCTCAGCCTTCTTATTTGGTAGAGTATAATATATTTGGGCTGAAGAGGTGGTCATACAAGTAGAAGGTCAGAGTAGGCAAAGTCTGATCATCACAGGTAATAGACAAGGTCAGGGCAGGCAGAATGCGGTCACCACAGGTGCAGGCAAGTGGTCATTGCAGACCACAGACCTTTAGACTGGTTAGGAGACAATCTGGGTCACAATCAAATAATCTGAATCACACCCTCACAGCTCAATGGCACTATCAGACATAATTTCTCATTTCATAGGCCGCACAGGAGCACACAGGAGCACACAGGAGCAAACTCCACAAAGAGCATGCACTGAGAAGGGGGAGGGGGGTTGAAACAGTGTTATGCTGAGCCTTTAAATATACAAGGGCCAGTGTTGGCATTAGAGGGACACAGGTAGGCACAGCCTCTATAAACAATGAGTAGGAGTCATTTGCGACATAGAGAGGTGGAGTGGAAGATGGATGCAGGAACCGACTAGTTAAATACAGAACAACATGACACTAACATTAGTTATCCAGTTATTAGGTGATAGTTTTAGCTAGAATCTCCTTTTATTTAATTTTCTTTTGGGAAAATACCATTTTTGGTATGATTTTTATTTTTTCATTAGTGTAGTTTAAGTCAACCATACTCACTGGAAGCAAAGCATACTACTGGTATACGAGTCCTTCATTTGTTATATTCTGTAACAGATATTAACCAAACCCCAAAGTTCTGAAATTGTGAATATAGTGTTCAGTTCTCATGACCTAGCAATCATGGTTCTAGCTGCCAGTTAAATGTGTGACAGAGGAACTCATAATTTATATAGCTTTTACCTTACCAGGTGTTATCATTGCATGTATGATCTATGTGGGTAAATAAGATGGTTTGAGATGCCATTTCAAGTTGAACTTGTAGGATAGTTTCCAATAGTCTCAGTGACAAATAATTGCTAATACAGCACTGGGGTGAGACAGTAAAACACTCAATAAAAGCAGAAGCTTCCATCTTTGTCCTTAACACTCTGCAGCTGCTCCCTCTTTCTCCTCCTTTCTTTTTCACAGAATTCTGGAGGCAGCAGCTATAACCAGATGAAGCAGAAAAAAAAATTTCCTCTGTGCCTCATAAATGAGGTCTGACAATAAAGTTCTCAAAGTTATCACTGTGAAAGTGCTATGTACCTAATTGTTGAATTTCACTATAGTTGCCTTCAAAGTAGTCAACTTAGGAAGCTATGCACCAGTGCCAGTGCCTCATCCACACTTTTAAACAATTTTTGTGGAATGAATTTTAGTACTATTTTGATATTACCGTTAATGTCTTTAATGTCATGGAAATGCATTTCTTTCCATATTTCCTTTATGTTTGGAAACAGAAAAAGTTAGGCTAGATTCAGTAAACATGGAGGGTATTCCAACACTTTTTTGTTTACCAGTTAAAAACTCCCTAAAAGACAGTGCCATGTGAACAGGTGCATTGTCGTGGCTCAAGACCCACCAGCTGTTTGCAAAAAGTTTGGATAATTTCTGTATTACTTTTTCTGGGAGCCTTTCCAAATAATACACTTAAGTTGACTCTTTTTCCAGTTGGTACAAATTCATGATGAAACATTCCTTTGAATTCAAAAAAAAAAAAAAACTTTGACTCTTGACTTAAGAGTTGCAGAACTATTTTGATTTGGGAGAATCAATAGTCTTTCATGATATACTTTACTGCTTCATTTCAAGGTCATATTGGTAGACCCATGTTTTATCACATATGAAGTCCAAAATGTCATCTTGCCTCTTAAAAAGGTCCTGGCATATTTCCAGTCTCTTTTGCTTTTCTTAATTGGAGAACTCATTAGGGATTATTTCTGTACACCATCTATATGCCAATATTTTCAATTAATATTTCTCAACTGTGCCTTTGTCGAAGTTCACTTGCTTTTTCTATGTTATGACAGTCTTACGGACAATGTAACTAAATTTTGCAATGGTTTTGTCAGTTCTGCTTGTTGTTGGCCTTCTTGATCTCTCTTTGCCAATGACTCTTTCTCTGTCCTTAGAAAAACATTTAATTCACTTGTAAACTGTTGTTTTCTTCATAGTGTTATAATAACCATAACCTTGCAGTAAAATCTCCCTAATTTAACCTCCACTCTTATCAAGTCTACCAAGAAATTGTATCACTGTTCACTGCTCTAATTGAAGCTAAAATAGAACAAGAAGTTGTCAGTCAAAGCTTTAGAAAGCTAATATAAGGTTATGGAGCCTACCATAACTTGCTTGCAATGATAAGTTCACAAACCTCATTGTCAGACCTCAATTATAGATTTTTTTTATTAATTCAGAGTAAATGATCAGTACAGAAGGCAAAGGGGGACATCCAATAAGTAGAGAAATAAGATTTCTTCTGTAATAAGATCTATTGCAAAGCTTCCTTGTATTTTGTTTTTGATTGTAATAGGAAGAACAGTTAAAGCTATAACAAATAAAGCTAGGAAACATAAATACTGGACTTGGAATATCTATGATCATTTGATGATACCTAAAATAATTATTTTTGTTAGAAAAACCCGTATTTTGAACCTTATGATCAAGTTAGACAAATATATATTTTTTATCTTGTGTTTAACTTGCAAAAAAGAAAGATCAATATACAGTATCTCACAAAAGTAAAATTAAAACCCCTTTTTTGTAAATATAAATTATATTTTTTCCCTTTGGAAAACCCCTAAAGATCTGACACTTTGTTTGGAAATTTTAAAAAGTAATCAAAAATTCCAGCTTGTATAACATGAAAATTTTTGGTGCCCCCAAACCATACAAAAACTAAACCCATAAAACCAACAATGTTTTAAACCAAACTGGCAACAAAAGTAAGTAAAAACCCCTAAGTGAAAATGGACAAAGTGTGCTGAAAGCAATATTGGACTGGAGTACATAGGGTCCACCATTGGAAATCATTCTTGGGGGCCACCATCAATTATATATAAATAATGCAAAGTGTAGTATTGTAGTAAATGTACATATATTGTTTCACAATATAAAACACAAGGTTTATTAATCAAATAACCAATTTAACTTATTACATAGCAGTACAGGCAAAACTAAAAAAAAATGTTTTTTTTCCAAGAAATTTTTCCTGGGGAACCTTTGATTTTACAAAAAATTTCTTCGGGTTTTTTCTGAAAAACTCTTTAATTTAAAGGGGTATTCAAATCCGTATATTCAGAGCAATATTTTTTGTGAAGCTGACATACCACAATTGATAGATAGTCCACAATTGAACTTCCTTTTATTTCTGTTTCACAAAAATTTTAAATAAAACACTCCCCCGGCCCCTTTATTGGGGTAAAACCTTTGCCCCAACCCCTGCTCTTTAAACCCAACTTAATTTCAAATCAGGCCCCCAATCCCCAAGGCGGAAACCATTTGAAATTTAGGCATGGGGACATGGTCAAGACAACTCCTCATTTCAAACCGGGAAACATTATGGGGAAAAAAAAGGTGATTTGAGTGCCTTTAAAACGGGGCAGGGGTTTTTTGGGTTTGCCAAAGGGGCCCCTGGTCTGAGAAATTTCAGAAACTCCCCTAAACTCCTGGGTTTTTAAACGCCAACCATCTCTAGGGTTTACCGAGAATGGGCCGAAAAAGAAAAAAACATCCAGTTGGGGCGGCAGTCCTGTGGGGGGGAAATCCCGTTGATGCCAGGGGGTCAAAGGAGGGAAAGGCAGACTGGGTTTTTACTGATAGAAAGCAAAAAAGTGACTCCCAAAAAGCCACCCGGGTTTCAACCAAAGTAGGGAGAAGACATCTCTGAACACACAGTAAATCCCAACTTTGAGGCAGATGGGCCCACAGCACAGAAGACCCCACCCGGGGGCCCCCTTTCCTTTTTAGCAAAGGGAAAAGGAAAAATGAGGGCCCCAATTTTCCCCCAACCATCGAAATTTTGGGCATAAAAAGATTGGAAAAAAAGTTGCCTGGTCCCGAAAGAGTCTTTTGATTTCGCTGCAACATTTGATGGTAAAGGGGCAAATTTGGCGTCAACAACAAGAAAGCATGGATCCATCCGCTTTTTACAACGTTTTAGGGGGGGTGGTGGGTGCCTGGGGTGGGGGAAAATTTTTTTTTGGGACTCCCTTTTTCCCCCCGGGACCAATTGACACGTTGCAACACCTTTTTGAAAACTACCTTTAAGAAATTTAGGCATTTTTGAAGGGAAAAGGGGGGCCCAAACCCCTTTTCTAGCATGGGGTTAAACCAAAAAAAGTGGCCGGGGGAGTGTGTAATATATATTAAAAATAATATATATATAAAATATTATATTATATAAAATAATGGGTAAAGCCGGGGGTAGGCAAGTCCCCCGGGGAAATGGAGACACAGACAGCCTTTTAGCAAAAAGCACGGTTTTTTCTGGCGTTTTTTGTGCGAAGGCAGCTAAACTAAAGCAATACAATAACAAAATAAACTCCGCTCGCCAGCGCTAACTAAACAACGGGAAAACCCTTACTAACAGCTTTTTTAGCTTTGGAACTTGTGGGTAAACCTCTCGCCCAGTTTTTTTCCCGGCCCGTAAATGGGAGACACACCCCCACAGTCACTACAGCTGACTTATA
>JAODAL010041733.1:0-35576 GCA_025379985.1 Phyllomedusa bahiana | reverse complement strand
AAATATACAAAGTCTTATGTATACAGAACTTTACAACAACGCAGAGCTTGTTTGTATCGACCGCCATGAGACCTTCAGAGAGGACGCAGACCATGACGTGGGTCTGAGGAAGGAGGATTTTTCTTCAAAACGTCACTAATGAGCGTGTGGCTGTTCTCATGGCAGTCGATACAAATAAGATCTGTGTTGTTATATATGGCATATATACAGGCAGGCAGGGCATAGGGTAGGCTATATGGGCCACATCTATAGGCAGGCAGGGCTTAGGAAAGTCTATAGGGGCCATATATATAGGCCAATAGGGTATAGGGTAGGCTATAAGGCCATATATATAGAAAGGGAAAGGCAAGGCAATGAGTAGGCTATAGGGGCCAAATATATAGGCAGGGCATAGGGTAGGCGTCAGAAAGTGACTGGAGTGGTTGGGGGAAGACAGTTGTTGGAGAAGTCAGAAGGGGTGAGAGTGACTGGGGGAGTAAAGGTGGGAAAATGGTGACTGTGTAGGCAGAGACTGGGAGTTCAGAGGGCAGGAGACAGTGACTGGGGAGGTCAAAAGGGGAGAAAGATTGACTGAGAGAGTCAGAGGGGGAGAGACGGTGGATTGGAGGAATCGTAGGGGGGAGAGACAGTGACTGAGGGGATCAGAGTGGCAGGCACAGTGGCTGAGGAGAGTAAGAGAATGGGAGAGGATAACACTCTTCTTAGCTCTTTGCGAATATCGGGACACAGCGTAGCCTGCCTGGGACTGTGAGACACAGTCTCAACTATCAGGACTGTCCCGTTCAAATTAGGACAGTTGAGAGGTAAGCTAAAAATGGTAAGCACCTCAGGTTCTGGCAGATAAACCACTGGGGGCCCTGCTAAGAATACTAAGCACCCCAGGTCCCGGCAGAAAAACCATTGGGAACCCTACTAAAAATGCTAAACACCATGGGTCACGGCAGAAAATCCGTTTGGGACCCTACTTAAAATGCTAAGCACCCCAGTTCCCAGCAGAAAAAAACATTTGGAACTCTGTTAAAAATGCTAAGCACCCAGGGTCCCGCCAGAAAAATATTTGGGGATCCTTCTAAAAATGGTAAAACCCTGATTCCGACAGAAAACGTTGGGGACCCTGCCAAAAATACTATGCACCCCGATACCTGGCAGAAAAACCATTGGTGACCCTGTCAAAAATTCTAAGCACTTCGGATTCTGGCAAAAGACCACTAGGGACCCTGGACCCTGGTAAAAATGCTAAGCATTCCGGATCCTGGCAGAAAAACTGTTGGGGACCCTGCCAAAAATGCTAAGTACTCCAGGTCCCCGCAGAAAAATTGTTGGGGACTTTTCAGCATTCTCCTCATTATCAGCACAGGCAGAATAACACTAAAAGGAGAACCCAATGTGTATACACATTCACAATAGGAAATAGTAACAGCTCACCCTCTCCACCTCCCTGCACACTTCCCAGGTCAAATGGCATGCCTAGAAAACTCTCCTATAGAAGTCAATGGGTTTACTCCTGTTCACGGGCTCCTATGTCTACATAGATACTGTAAAGCAGCTCTCTAAATGCTGATAAAAGCAGCTCAGGCAAAATGTCTGCCCCCCATAATAATAAACATCATAAATAGAGAGGGGCGAATTTCTCAAAAATTCGATTCGGTGACTTCGCTGAATTTTCCGACAAAATTAGTTTCGGTCCGAATTACTTCGGGACAAATCACGTTAAAAAACAGGTATTTCCTGGCTGCACAGAGCCTGCAGGGTGCTATAGAACATTGTGCCATGCTTAAATATGCAGAGGGAGCTTGGTTTGGTCTTCATACAAAGTGTGTTTTAGTAGGACACGCAGATGACTGCCGCCCCCTCTTAGAATCGCTTCAGTTAAAATTCCGGGGCACTTAAGAGGGCAAAACTGACCAAAAAACTGATGGGGAATGTAGCATGATTAAGTCAAGGCAGCGATAGCTGGGGAAAAAAACAAGCTGAGAGCTCTAGGTGGCATCATCAGTGGACAGAGTGTTATGGAGGTGACGGCGCAGCCACAGGCAGCACTGAAGGCCAGAGAGTGGCACAATGACAATTCTGGTCCGGTGGCAAAAAAAAACAGGGAGTAGGCCACAGTGGGGCACAATGACAGTGTGTGGGAGGTCACAGCACAGCAGCATGCGTCAGACAGTGGCACATTGACATTCTGGGATGGCTAAACAAAAACTGGAGTAGGCCACGGAGTGGCACAATGAACTCAGTGTGTAGGTTACGGCAGCTAGCCACAGCAGCAGCAAGAGCATGAGGGTAGGCAGTGGCACAATGTCTTCTGGAGGTGGCAAAACAGTAGTGGCCACAGAGTGGGAACACGGACCATAGTTGCCAACTTTTGAAAATGGAAAAGTAGGAGACTGAAGAGGGCGGCAGGCGGGAAAAAAATTGCACGGACACGCCCATCTTTTTGTGTGCCACGCCCCTTCAAAAAGCCACACCCACTCCGCCTAACTGCATAATGGATTTGGAAGAAAGCCAGGTAGATGCCCTTATAGCCAGGTAGTAGCCCCCGATAACTCAGTAGTGCCCCTTACAGGCAGGTAGATTCCCCTTGTTGCCAAGTAATGCCCCTGTAGTCAAGTAGATGCCCCCTTGTAGCCAGGTAGATGCCACCTAGTAGCCAAGTTAGATGCCCCTTGTAGTCAAGTTAGATGCCCCCTTGTAGCCAAGGTAGTTGCCCCCCCTCTGTTGGCCAGGTAGATGCCCCCATTTGTTAGCCAGGTAGTTGCCCCCTTTGGTTAGCAAGGTAGTTGCCCCCTTTAGTAGCCAGGTAGTTGCCCCCTTGGTAGCCAGGTAGGAGCCCCCTTTAGCAGCTAGGTAGTTGCCCCCTTTAGTAGCCAGGTAGTTGCCCCCTTTATTGTCAGGTAGTTGCCCCCTTTAGTAGTCAGGTAGATGTCCCCCTTTGATAGCCAGGTAGATGCCCCCTTTGTGTAGTAGAGGGAGTGCCCCCAGTATAGCTAGAAGTATTCCTGTGTAAAAATAAAATAATAAAAGTCACTTACCTCCCCAGACTCCTGGCAAACAGGCCAGCACCCGCCATCTCCCGCCCGACCGCCGCAGCGTCGCAGGGGGAGTGAGTGCAGCCGCGCGTCACACCCCCTGCGATGATGATCTCTATGTACAGTGCACTCCGGCACTGTACATACAGGGTGACAAGGGAGGAGGGGGAACGAATCCCTCCTGCCTCCTCCTGCACAGTGAGTTTCTCCGGCATGGCGAGTGCAGCGCCGCCGGCCGCTTCACCTGCCTGTAGGAGCGGCCCGATGGCGCCAGAGTAGCGCACCAGCGCTACACTGTGGCCGCGGTCATTTAAAGAACCTTCCCGCCCTGCTTGCGGCCGCATCAAGAGGCAGGATAATGTTCGGCAAGCTGTTGCCGGGAGGGTGGGGGGGGACCCCAATTAGCGGGACCCCTCCGCCAAAAGCGTGAGAGTTGGCATGTATGACAATGACAGAGTGTGGAGGTTACGGCAGCAGCCACTGCAGCAGGCATGAGGTCAGAGGTGGCACAATGACATTTGGAGGTGGCAAAAACAAGAGTAGGCCAAAGAGTGGCACAATGACACAGAGTGGAGGTGTCGGGCAGGAGCATCTGCATGAGGTCAGGGGTAGTGGTACAATGACCAGGGTGTGGGAGGGCATGGAAAGCCACAGCAGCAGCATGGAGGTCAGAGAGTGCACAATTGGGTAAAAATTCTGGAGGTGGCAAAAAAAACAGAGTAGGCCACAGAGTAGCACAATGACAGAGAGTGGAAGTTGGTGACGGCGGCAGGGAGCAACAGCATGAGGTCACGGAGAGTGGACAATGACACAGGTGGAGGTCACGGCCGCAGCAGCATGAGGTTCAGACAAGTGGCACATGACATTCTGGGAGGTGCAAAAACAGGAGTAGGCCACAGAGTGGCAAAATGGGACAGAGAAGTGGAGGTGAAGGTGGCTAGGAGCACAGCATGGGTCAGGAGAGTGGCACAATGACACAGTGTGGAGGTCACGGCAGAGCAGCAGCTTGAGGTCAGGGACAGTGGCACAATGACATTCTGGAGGGTGGCAAAAACAGGAGGAGACCACAGAGTGGCACAATTGACACAAGTGTGCAGGTCTCAGGTTGCCGCGCATGAGGTCAGACTTGGCACAATGGACATTCTGGAGGTTGCAAAAACAGGAGTAGGCCACAGAGTGGCACAATGACACAGTGTGGAGGTCACAGCAGTCAGCAGAATGAGGTCAGACAGTGGCACTCAATGACATTCTGGAGGTGGCAAAAAACTGGAGTATGCCACAGAGTAGCACAATGGGGGACTCGTGTGGAGGTATGTCACGGCAGCAGCAGAATGAGGTTCAGAAGGGTGGGCAATGACATCTATGGAGGTGGCAAAAAAACAGGAGTAGGCCACAGAGTGGCACAATGACACAGTTGTGGAGGTCACGGCAGCAGCAGCATGAGGTCAGCAGTGGCAACAATGGGAAATTCTGGAGGTGGCAAAAACGGAGTAGGCCACAGAGTGGGCACAAAATGACAGAGAGTGGAGGGTGACGGTGGGCAGGAGCAAAGCATGAGTCAGAGAGTGGCACAATGAACAGTGTGGAGGTCACGGCAGCAGCCGCATGAGTCAGACAGTGGCACAATGACATTCTGGGGTGCAAAAACAGGAGTATGACCACATGAGTGGCACAATGACACAGTGTGCAGGTCACTAGGTAGCAGCAGCATGAGGTCAGACAGTGGCACAAATGACATTTGGAGTTGGCAAAAACAGGTGGTAGGCCTCAGAGCTGGCTCAAT
Source organism: Phyllomedusa bahiana (assembly GCA_025379985.1). NCBI lineage: Eukaryota > Metazoa > Chordata > Amphibia > Anura > Hylidae > Phyllomedusa > Phyllomedusa bahiana. The sequence continues at coordinate 30,767 of JAODAL010041733.1, read as the reverse complement.
GACAAAGTGTCGAGTTCACGACAGCGCCAGAATGAGGGTCAGGGACATTTGCACAATGACATTATGGAGGTGGCAAAAAACTGGAGTAGGCCACAGAGTAGCACAATACACAGGTGGTGGAGGTAACGGCAGCAGCAGATTGAGGTCAGAAGGTGGGGACAATGACATTCTGGAGGTGGCAAACAAAAAAACAGGAGTAGCCACAGAGGTGGGCACAATGTCACAGTATGGAAGTTAACGCAGGCAGCAGCATGAGGTTCAGACGTGCACAATGACATTCTGGAGGTGGCATAAACAAGGAGTAGGCCACAGAGTGGCAAAATGACAGAGAGTGGAGGTGAGGGTGGCAGGGCAACAGATGAGGTAAGAGAGTGAACAATGACACAGTGTGGAGGTCACGGTTGCAGCAGCATGAGGTATTCAGACAGTGGCACAATGACATTCTGCAGTTGGGAAATACAGGAGTAGGCCACAGTATGTGGGCACCAATGACACAGTTGTGGAGAGGTCACCTAGCAGCAGGCCAGCTGAAGAGGTCAGATCAGACAGTGGCACAATGACATTCTGGGAGGTGGGCCAAAAAACTGGAGTAGGCCACAGAGTAGCACAATGAACACAGTTGTGGAGGTCACCATGGCAGCAGCAGAATGAGGTCAGAAGGTGGGACAATGACATTTTATGGAGGGTGCAAAAACAGGAGTAGGCCACAGAGTGGCACAATTGACACAGTGTGGAGTCACCGGCAGCAGCTGCATGAGGTCGCAGTGGCACAATGACATTCTGGAGTGGTGGCAAAATACAGGAGTAGGCCCACTGAGTGGAAAAATGACAGGAGAGTGGAGGTTGACGGTGGCAGAGCAACAGCATGAGGTCAGAGTGTGGGCAAATTGACACAGTGTGGAGGTCACTGGCAGCAGCAGCATGGGTAGACAGTGGCACAATGACATTCTGGAGGTGGCAAAAACAGGAGTAGACCACAAGTGTGGCACAATGACACAGTGTGCAGGTCACTGGTAGCAGCACATGAGGTCAGACAGTGGCTCAATGGACATTTCTGGAGTGGGCAAAAACAGGAGTAGGCCACTGAGTGGCACATGACACAGTGTGGAGGTCCAGGCAGCAGCAGAATGAGGTCAAACAGTGGCACATGACATTCTGGAGGTGGCAAAAACTGGTGTAGCCACAGGGTTAGCACAATGAACGGTGTGGAGGTCACGCTAGTGCTGAATGAGGGTCAGAAGGTGGGACAATGACATTCTAGGAGGTGGCAAAAAAACAGGAGTAGGGGGGGGGGCCACAGAGTGGCACAATGACACAGGGTGGAGGTCACGGCAGCATCAGCATGATGGTCAGACAGTGGCACAAATGACATTCTGGAGGCTGGCAAACAAGGAGTAGGCCACAGAAGTGGCACAATGATCACAGTATGGAGGTCACGGCAGCAGCAGGAATGAGTGTCAGACAGTGGCACAATGAATTTCTGAGGTGGCAAAAAACAGGAGTAGGGCCTAAGCAGTGGCAAAATGACAGAGAGGGAGGTGACGGTCGGCAGAGGAGCAACAGCATGAGGACAGAGAGTGGCACAATGACACAGTGTGGAGTTCACCGGCAGAGCAGCATGAGGTCAGAGAGTGGCACAATGAATTCTGGAGGGTGGCAAAAAAAGGAGTGACTCAGTGTGGCAACATTGACACAGTGTGCAGGTCACGGTAGGAGCAGCATGTGGTCAGACGTGGCACAAATGACATTTGGAGTTGGCAAAAACAGGAAGTAGGCAACAGAGTGGCACAATGACACAGTTTGTGGAGGTCACGGGCCTAGCAGCAGAATGAGGTCAGACAGTGGCACAATGACATTCTGGATGGTGGCAAAAACTGGAGTAGGCCACAGTAGTAGAACAATACACGTGTGGTGGTCACGGACAGCGCAGAAATGAGGTCAGATGGTGGGTCAATGACATTCTGGAGATGTGGCAATAACAGGAGTAGGCCACAGAGGGGCACATGACACAGTGTGGAAGGTCACTGGGCAGCAGCAGCATGAGGTCAGACAGTGGGCAGCCCGTTCACAAATGACATTTTCTGGAGGTGGCAAAAACATGCGTTGGCCACAGAGTGGCAAAATGTGAAGAGAGTGGAGGTGACGTGGCGAGGTGCAACTGCATGAGGTCTGAGGAAGTGGCAACAATGGACACAGTGTGGAGGTCTCGCAGCAGCAGCTTGAGGTCAGGACAGTGGCACTATGACATTCTGGAGTGGCAAAAACTGAGTAGACCACAGAGTGCACATGTCACAGTGTGGTGTGGAGGTCACGGCAGCAGCAGATTGAGGTCAGTAGTGGCACAATGACTTTCTGGAGGTTGGCAAAAAACAGGAGTAGGCCAAAAGAGTGGCACAATAAATCAGTCGTGGAAGGTCACGGGCGCAGCAGAATGAGGTAAGACAGTGGACAAGACTTTTGGAGGTGGAATAAAACTGGAGTAGGCGACACAGAGTAGCATACAATGAACAGTGTGGGTGGTCACTATGGCAGCAGCAGAATGAGGTCAGATGGTGGGACACATGACATTATGCGATAGGTGGCAAAAACAGGTGTAGGCCACAGAGTGGCCACAATGACACAGTATGGAGGTACGGCAAGCAGCAGCGATGAGGTCATACAGTGGCACAAATGACATTTCTGGAGGTCGGCAAAAAAACAGGAGTAGGCCACACATGAGGGTGGCATAATGACAGCAGAGTGGAGGGTGGAAGGTGGCAGGAGCAACAGCATGAGGTCAGAGAGTTGGCACAATGACCACAGTGTGGAGGTCACGGCAGCTGAAGCATGAGGTCAGATAAGATGGCAACAATGACATTTCTGGACGGTGGTCAAAAACAACGGAGGTAGACCACAGAGTGGCACAATGACACAGTGTGAGGTCACGATGGTAGCAGCAGCAGAGGTCAGACAGTGGGCACATTGACATTCCGGAGTTGGCAAAAAACAGGAGTCAGGCACGAGTGGCACAAATGACACAGTGTGGAGGTCACGGCAGCCAGCAAGAATGAGGTCAGACAAGTGGCACAATGACATTCTGGAGGTGGCAAAAAACTGGAAGTAGGCCACAGCAAGTAGCACAAATGACACAGTGTGGAGGTCACGGCAGCAGCAGAATGAGGTCAAGAAAGGTGGGACAATGACTTTCTGGAGGTGGCAAAAACAGGTAGTAGGCCACAGAGTGGCACAATGACACAGTCGTGGAGGTCACGGCAGCAGCAGCAGAATGGGTCAGACAGTGGCGACAATGACATTCTGGGAGGTGGCAAAAACAGGGAGTTAGGCCACAGAGTGGCACAATGCCACAGTGTCGGAGGTCACGGCAGAGTGCAGCAATGAGGTCAGACAGTGGCACATGACATTCTAGGAGGTGGCAAAAACAGAAAGTAGGCACAGAGTGGCTTAATGACACAGTGTGGAGGTAAAGGTAGCAGCAGCATGAGGTCAGGGCAGTGGCCAATGACATTCTGGAGGTGGCAAAAACAGGAAGTAGGCCACAGTAGTGGCACAAATCAATGAAGAGAGTGGAGGTCACGGCAGCAGCAGAATGAGTTCAGAAGGTGGGGACAATGACATTCTGGATGGTGGCAAAAAATCTGGGAAGGAGTAGGCCACAGAGTGGCACAATGACACAGTGTGGAAGGTCACGGCAGCAGCCAGGAGCATGAGTCAGAAAGTGGCACAATGACATTTCTGGAGGTCGAGCAAAAAACAGTAGTAGGCCACTGAAGTGGCACAATGACACAGTGTGGAGGTTACGGCAGCAGCAGCATGTATGGAGGTCGACAGTGGGCACCAAGGACATTCTGGAGGTGCAAGAAAACAAGAGTAGGCCACAGAGTAGCAAATATGACAGAGGTGGTGGTGACGGTGGCCAGGAGCAACAGCATGAGGTTCAGGATGTGCAAATCGACACTGTGTGGAAGTTCACGGCGCAGCTGCAATGAGATCAGACAGTGGACACATGGACTTATCTGGAGGTGGCAAAAAACAGGAGTAGAAAACAGTAGTGCACAATGACACAAGTGTTGCAGGTCACGGTAGCATGCATGGCATGAGGTAAGACAAGAGGCACAATGACATTATGGAGTGGCAAAAACAGGAGTAGGCCACAGAGTCGCACAATGACACAGTGCGGAGGTCAGGCAGAAGCAGCATGAGGTCAGACCGAGTGCACAATGACATTCTAGGGTGGCCAAAAAAACTGGAGTAGGCCACAGAGTGGCACAATGACACAGTGGGAAGGTCACCGGAGCAGCAACTTGAGTCAGACCAGTGGCACTATTACATTCTGGAGGTGGCAAAAACAGAAGTAGGCCACAGAGTGGCTAATGACACAGTGTGGATCCGTAACGGGGTAGCAGCTGCATGAGGTCAGCAGTGGCACAATGAATTCTGGTCGGTGGCAAAAACAGGAGTAGGCCAGAGTGGCAAATGACAGAGAGTGGGAGGTGACGGGCAGCTGGAGCAAACAGCAGGAGGTCAGAGAGTGGCACAATGACACAGTGTGGAGGTGACCGCCAGTCAGCAGCAAACAGCAGCAGCCGTTATGAAGGTCAGAGAGTAAGCTCAATGACACAGTGTGGATTGTTCACGGCACACCAGCAACAGCAGCAGTGCAGCATGAGGTTCATAGAAGTGGCACAATGACAGAGTGTGAGGTGGGTGGCACATACCGTACATGGTGTAAGTTGGTTGGTGGCTGGATGGAGAAGAAACTGTCAGCCAAGATGTGTGGCATCAGGCGGGTGGGGGGATCAGAATGTGGTGAGGCAGGTAGTTTGAACCCAGATATTTCTCACATTTTGGGAGAGGGTCAGGGTGAGTAGTCTGATGCCTAAGGCTTGGTGTGTGGAAATCCTGGCCCGATCCACGCTGATTCATTTTGGGGCAAGGTCATGTTTTACATTTCCCGGGACAAGGGGTTTTTCTACTTGGGGTAAGATGGCCCCGTGAGAACACCCGCTTGATGCCCACTACAGGGCCGGGGGAAGCTTCTCCACTAAAACCGGCAAGTTGGGGCCCACACATCCAGTTGGTGCCAGTAGTCCAGCGGATCTTCAACTGGGGGGAAGAGTTTGTCCAAGTGGCCCCTTTTGGGTTCAGGGACGCTCCGGGCCCTGCTGCTGTGGCGACTACCTCCTCACTAGGTGGGTAAAGGGAAGTGCTCTCGTGCTCCGGGCTTAGGTTATGTGATGGAGCGGGTATGCCCCTACCCCCCCCCTTTCCCCCCAAGCACCCGGGCAGTAAAACGTGGCGTGAGGAACCCCCCGGTCAGACCTGTCAGGGGGGGAGATGCCGCAATGGGCAGCGGCCAACTGATTACGGGGATATCCCTTTTTTGAGTTTGTCCTCCTCTCAACAGCGGGAAAAAAAGGCCTTTTGGACGGTAGCGATTTTTCCAATAGGGGGGAGAACCAGAAGTATCCCTTGCCGGATGGACTATTCGGCTGTTACTGCCGGGCCAAATAAGCATGCTGCGGATATCTGAAACAAGTGACTTCGGGGGCCCCTGCCTCCTTTTTTCCACTATTACTGCCCAGGGTGCTTGGGGGTCATTCCCCTGTTTCCCTCATCTCCATCCACCTCCTCCAGGTTTTCGCTCCTCCTCTCTTGCACGGGGTGAAATCCAAATATTTCCCCGGGACAATGTTTTTACTCCAATGTCCCCCTCCTCCTCTTTTTTCAGTCCCCCGGGGGATATGTGGCCAAGATGTAGTTGCCCACGTTTCCGCCCCCTCCCCAGACAGTTTATCAGATCTGTTCAGGACATGAAGCAGTGGAAGGGTTTATTTTCCCGTAGTCATGGCGTTGACAAAAAAAGTGCCTCCTGAATGGCCCTCAACAAACGGCGGTGTGACGCATGAGTCCATGGTGACATAAAAAAGTTACAAGGGGATTTTAATTCTGTCTCCCGGATCATGAAAAAACGTTAAGGGCCTTTCTCTTTTTCTACGTCGGAACATGTGCAGGCTTTGAATTTCCCAAGGGTGGAAACTCGCATTCGGTGTGTTGGGGGGGCCGTTCTGCCGTGCATTCGAGGAGGGTTTTCCCTGGCTTTGTGATTGGTTTTAAAAGTGCATGCACATTTTCCCCGGGGTCATTTTCAAAATGTTTGAAGATGGGTGGAAGATTTCAGGAACCTTTTCACCCCCAGATTGAACCGTGCGCCAGGGGGGCGCAGGGGGACCTCCCTCCTCGGTGCAGGGGCACCTGTTCCCCCCCCTTTTGTCCGTCACCCAGGGTTTCCGATTTGCGTTGGCGGGAGAAAGCCCACATTGATTTCTTGCGCATGAGCGGGAGTTCCCCCCCTGTTGACTTCTTCGCCTAGGCAAGCCAGGTGTAGAAATGCGTGACACCGCTGTCCCCCACAATGTGGTATGTGGGGTTGTGGGGCTGAGATGGTGGGGGGAGAGGAGGGGAATTGGCGAGGAGCAGCATTTTTGAAAAACGGGGAGGAGAAAGGGGGGGTCTCTGCCCAAAGTTGTTGGTGTGCCTGGGCGGAAGCCCATTAAACCAGGGGGGCCGAAAAAGGTTGTACGGCCCTGCCCCGTAGTTACAGCTCCAGACGTCCGCGCTGCGTGCCCCTTGGAAAAAACCCGTAAGCTTAAGGCGGGCCCCCACCTTCTCTTCTACTATTTTTGAAGTGCTGGTACTGCCTTTTTGGGAAAAAGAAATTACGGTTTGGGAGCTCTCCATCTCGGCCACAAACCCTTTAGTTCTCTGAATGGTGCAGAGTCCACCTTTGGATAGGGAGGGGCTGCAGTACCAAAACTTGGACAGGAGCACGGGCAGTGCTGCCCTTAGGATGTTTGGACGCATATGTTGTCTCTTTGCAATGCCCCGCTGAACGATGTGGCGCCTGAGTAGCAAGGAGAGGGCATCTGACCCGGGGGATGATGTCAAGAGTAAAAGTCCCTTCGCAGAGGTGGTGGAGCCTTGATGTGCAATGGGATGCGTGCCAAGGGCGCTTTTGTGCTGCTGTTGGGCCCGGGGGCGGATGGACCCCCACATCTGAGCCAGTTTCTCCCCGGCCAACCCCGGGTGGGGCGTGATTGTTTTGGGGGCAGGGCCGTGGGGGGCCAGTTACTTTCCCCGGCACGCTTCACTTTTTGCTTCAGTTTTACATTTTACCCTTATTCGGCTCCTCTGTGTCTTAGCAAAGAATGCCCCAACCGGGTATCGTATTTTGCCCCCAACCTCCCCAAATGAGGGGCTACTGCCGGCTGCCTCGCTGAGCCCCTGTGCGAAAATTTCTTGGACCCGCGAAGCGGGTTTTTTACCCCGTGGCGCTTGGCTCCCGACCCCCATGCTGTATCCTGCTGACTCACGGCCACCCCGACCCATTGTGGCTGCGTCGTGCCTGAACGCATTGACGCCCCCCTTTTTCCTGACGTGATGGCCTTGCCCCCCGGCTCCCCGCGCGGTCGGCAATCATCATCTATTTGGGTTCATGTCACTGCGTCCTATACCCGGGTTTTGGGATGCAGGGCTGAACCCTCACAACAGACCCCCATGCCACTTCAAAAAAGCTATACTTTGCCGCCCACTGCGAAGAGGGGATATTGGCCCCTTTTTTCGTGCCAAGTAGCTGCTGACGCCCCCCTCAAAATTTTTCATCTTGCTATATAGTGGCGCTAGCCCGACCACATAGTGATCTTGGTGAGGGAAATGGTGGGACAGGGAAATGGGTGGGGGACAGGGGGGGGCCGCTGACCCCCTCCCCCGGGGCCCGCCCAATAAGGGTTGGGTCTGACGTTTCCCCCCGACTTTGGTGGGGTTGTCAGATGTCATCTGGGGGGGAAAAGGGTGACCCGTCAACCAATCAAAAACCCTTTGGGTTGCTAGTCGACACGGCCCCTAGATGACAGCGGGCAGTTGGGCCTCACCGAGTGACCCCTGCTGCGAGTCCCCTTGCTGTCTGCGACCGGGGCCCGGGAAAGTTTTTGGCTCTGCATGCAGGTGAGAGCCGCCACCTTTGTCGACTACTGTTTGTTTTAAAATGTACAGAACTGTTTGATGAAGAATTGTATATATAAATTTCACACCCCTTTTTTGACGCCAAAAGAACCCCTTTAAGAAGCTTGGGGAAACCCCTTTGGGTATAAATTGCCCACAAATGGGCAGGAAAAAAAATTTACTTTTATGTGCCCTTTAAAAAACTTGTGTTTTTATGAATATAAAGCACAAAAAAAGGCTTAATTTAAACCCTTGGATATGAAATTTGGTACAGAATTTTTTCTGTGGCGGTGAAAAAACAAAGTTTCTTTTTCTGAGTACAACTGCAGAACAACGCTAAATTAATGATGAAACAGGGCTTGTCCGGCACTCCGTGCTCCAGGATATAACTCCATATGATAATTCCAAATTGGAAAACGCACCTTTTATTGAGGTAGTTAAAAAAACAAATTAAAAATACATGGAGCAACAAATTTCGCGATTTCGAGACCACCATCAGGGCTCTTAATCGTAACATGCATAAGCTACTGAGGAAACCTCTTAAATACCCCTCAGTGGACACAAAAAAAAAACCACAAAACAAAACTGCACATGTAAATTAATCCTTCGTAATTAATCAAATATATCAAACGTGTGTTGAACAATATATGCACATGAATATATCATATCTAAAAAGGAGATAAACAAATATAATACATACATCAAACAAAGAATAATGAAGAGAGGATAGTATAAGATACAACAGGATCCGATCAATAATTGAGTCATGAGGATAACGTGTGTCGAGGGTTAGGATCCAGTATGCCTCACGATTGGTAAGATATCTTCCTCCATATCACCCCCAGTGTGGGTCTATAACCATATCTAATGCTCTGACTCTGAAGAAATCCAAACTACATTGGTGTGCCTCTTAAAATGCCCTGGCGCCTCCAAGAAAGATGTCTTGACATCCGGATGTTTTATGTCATAGGAAATGCTTCCCCGATTCTAATGTCAAAGTTCTCGTCTTACAACCAAGTATTGCAAATTGCCAAATGTTCACACCATATCATATAGAACAACGTATGTGGTGTGACCATTCAGGAACTATGCTAGGATAAGTTTTACCTGTAGCTAGTGAGGTTGAAGTTATAACTCTTAACCATTATACTTGCACACACCGCAACCATAAAAAAAATTCCCTCGTTATGCAACATAACATTAAAAGAAACCAGTGAGTCTAGCAATCGAGGCTACGTTGTGTATTGGCAGAAACAAAGAGGGCTGGGGATACTCCACATTACCAATAGTTCGTGGTCTAGATGCAACAAAATTTGCAACCATAATCCTTACAGTATCGTCCCTTAAAATAGGATTCTACTTTAAAGTATCGCAGATATTCCGTACTATATTTGGTGACCTGTTCATATTGGCAAATCAAAAATTGAGTGGTGTGGTGATGAACAAACTAGGGAATGTTTGTCGTATGTTGGTACCTGAATTTTTAGAGCTGTGTAGGAGGGATGTCCTTTCCTATCCTTAACTTATTAACAGCTCTAGGAAAGCCAACGCTTATATTTCCCTCTCTTTCATCTATGTGAAAGGCTAGTACTAGTGTCTCCCTTTCTACGATCCTTCCACTCTGCTGCAGTTCCTCTTAGCCCTAACAAACTCGCCAACTGGGCAAATTATTTATGATCTTTGCCTAGGATGCAGCTGGAAGCACACAACAAACCATGCTCCGAAATGGTTTTCTATAGGAACAATATTGAATCTTACCACTAACCACAATCTCCTGTTATTTTTAAATCACAACATGTGATCGGTATTATCCTAATGCTAATATGTAAATTTGAGATTCTCTCCTGGTTGTTATTATATATACTCCATATTTAGGGATTGAAGTGGGTGATCCCTGCCAATATCAGTTTATGGTTCATCCTTGGTACTGGAGATAGAAAAATGTTTCTGCAAAAACATTATTAACCGAATAATTGTACTTCTCCTCCACCATGACACAATTATATTGGCCAATGCTGGACGAAGCAGTGAGGCCCATGGGCATCCGTTAGATTTGAAGAAAATGTTTTTGTTCAAACTAAAAGTAAATTATGTTCTAAAAGAAATTCTGGAGCCATAATAATGAATTGTTTCAGCCCATCCTCTATTCGTTATTGTCAAGTTGACAGGTAATGCTGAACGGCCAGGGATTGTGGGATAGCAGTGGTACAAAAAAAACTATATCACAGGAGACCCATCATGAAGGAGGCCTGTCCAACAAACTTTGTCCAGCATGATTAAGGAACATCCCTGGAATCCTTAGATGACAAGCTAACAAGGTGACGAAAAAAACCAGGGTTGGAAGGGTGGCGATCTAAGCAATCACTGAGATGTTCAAAAATTGATCGATACCTTAGCTAATGGGGCGAAGGGGAGTGGATAAACTCCTTTATGTTGCCTTTGGAAAGCATGAAAATAGGTGTCTTTGGAAAATTAATCAACTTACTGTCTTTCTGTTAATGTAATCACCCCTCTAGATGCAAACGCCCATCCTCCAGTATTCTATCCAATTGCCTTGGAAAACACTTGATAGGATATGCAGAATGTTTCTATATATACACTAGCATCATCCAGCATATTGTTAATTTCACGGGAATAAAAGATCACTGTCTAGCAACAACTACCAGATACCCCTTATCTGACTGGGGTATAACAACGTAGGATTATCCGCGACTCCATAAGATCTCTATTTCTCCTTTTAGTCAGATTTTTTTTGAAGATGGTGTTACTGAGATATCAAATTCCTTAGTTCTAATTTCACATTGACTGGAAATCGTCCATACCTTAGCTGGATTTGAGGGATAAATATCCGTAATTTTGTAATGCATTGTAAGTTAACATCTTCCACCCCAACATTGGCTGTGCTGGGCAAATCGTCATGAAGGCTCTCAAGCATGTGGATAGACCTGTTGTTCAGCAATATTCAAGCCTCTCTGGAATAATCCTTGAGTTGCAGCTCCCTCCCTATCATACTAACATGTCCCTGTGTATCCTCTGTAAAAAAATGGTTCTTGACAGTGAGTAATCTCAAAAAACGATTGAATCTTAATCGTATTAAAGTGGTGAAATCTTCCGAAGGAAATAGTTTAATCCTTTATCAAACATTAACTTGATCTGTAAAGTTCACATGCAGATATTTATTACAGTGCAAGAAAGAAACAGTAGACTTCAACCCACATTATTCTAATTATCGAGGGTGTCTGGGTAACTGTCTCTTTTGGTAACTTGTTTGTGGGGGAGACCTATCTGTGCTCTCCTACCCGCCCGCCGAACAGCGTTTGGTGGAGTTGGGTTTACCCAAAACACCACCCGTTTTTTGGGGGGCCAGATGACTGAGGACATATCACCAGTTGTCAAATCATAAGTGAATTGGTAAGTCCCATCTGAATCAGACGTATCCAGTATATCGTCTTGTACTGTCACCATATATAGGAAGAATTTGGTACCCTCCTATTACGTCTTTATGCTTTTTGTTTTCCTCAGTATGGATTTGAGGCAAGTCTTATTGCACATTATCCTGTTGCCACTTGTACACCTTGCCTTGCGGCATAATCAAAGACGATCTCTATCATACCTTCGTTTGTCTGACCGAGGTGATCTATATCTCCTTAATTTGGCCAAGTATGGTTTTAATTTTAACATTCATCTGGGATAAAATAGTGGATGGCTGGATTTGATTTCCTGTAGATTATCTCTATTGCTGATATTGCCTTCGGTTCATGTTCAATTATAAGGTGCATTATTCATAGAGCAACAAGCTGTAGGTGTCATTCAGCGATCAATAAAAGGTCTGTTCACAGGAAAATGTAGGAAATTGTTGAGCGGAGACCCTGAGGGATCATGTTCTTTTCCAGATAGGTCTGTAAGGGTTGTATGTCCCACACCAGAGTTTAATTGTTTAGACAAAATCTTCTCCAACTCAAACATTGCTGACTAAGATCCAGATTGTCTGTCTTGCACCCAGCTCTTGGTCCAAATATATGCTGTGCTTATTCTCCGGTCAATATTATCAATGGGAGAATAAAAAATCAGGTCTCCGGGATACGAGGTTTGTGCATTTATATTATGATCCATATTATGTGGTGAAACCTTTGGCGCTTATCCAGAAATATACTCAGTTCATTTAAAGCGCTCAGCAAGGGACGATATACCCGGATGAGCATGAATCACAGCACAATAGAATACAAAAAGAAAAGTGGATAGACGCTTCATGAGGGTCTCACTGCAGCTTGTGGTTCACCCACTGATCTTCCTTAACACAGGTGGCTAGGAATTGGGTGTCCGGCTGGAGACGCCCGTTTCCGATGATGATAGGTCATGATGCAATACAGGGCTTGTTTCCGGCACTCGTGCTCCAGATATAATCCAAATATAATCCAAAAGGAAAAATGCACTTTATTGAGGTAGTAAAACAAATTAAAAATACATAGCCAAAACTTTACGCGTTTTCGGCCACCATCAGGGCCTCTTAATCGTAACATGCATAGAGCTATGAGTAACATCTTAAAATACCCTCCAGGTGACACACACAAAAAAAAAAAACTGCTCCTGAAAATTAAAACCCTTCTTAAACTATCAAAATATTTCAAAACGTATCGTATTAAAAATCTTAAGCAACAAACATTTACAGCCGTTTCGAGCCACCATCAGAACCATTTTGTTTACAGGAGGATACACAGGACATGATGATTGATAGGGAGGGAGCTGCACTCAGGATTATTTCCAGAGAGGCTTGAATTTTGCTGAACAGGATCTATCCCTCATGCTTGAGAGCTTCATGTCGATTTGCCCAGCACAGCCATGTGGGGGTGGAAGATGTTAATTTACAATGCATTAAAAATACGGATTTTTATCCCGTTCAACTCAGAGCTAAGGTGCATGGACGATTTCCAGTCATTGGTGGAAATAGAACTAAGGGTTTGTATTCAGTAAAACACCATCTCAAAAATATGACTAAAAAAAGAGAATAGAGCTCTTATGGAGTTGCGGGATAATCGTTACGTTGTTATACGCCCGTCAGATAAGGGTAGTTGGTAGTTGTTCTTAGAACAGTGATCTTTTTTCCATGAAATTTAATAATCATGCTGGATGATGCTAGTGCTATAATAGGGAAACTTCTGCAGAACTCTATCAAGTGTTTACTCAAGGCAATTGGATAGATTACGGACGGAGGCGTTGCATTAGGGGTGATTACGTTGAAACAGCAAGACAGTTGTTGATTAAAGTTCCTAAGACTCCTATTTCTTCAATGCCTTTTACAAAGGACATAAAGGAGTTTTTCATCCTCCCCTTCTCCCCATTATCTTCAGGTTAGAGATCTATTTGTTGATCATCTCCACAGTGATTGGTTAGATCGCCACCTCCAACCCTGGTTTTTCGATCACCTTGTCATCTTAGGATTCCAGGGTGTTCTTATATGCTGGACAAAGTTTGTTGGAAGGCCTCCTTCATGTGGGTCTCCTGTGATTATAGTCTCTTTGTACACTTCTCATCCCACTCAAATCCCTGGCCGTTAGGCATATCCTGTCAACTTGACAAATATACGAAGTATGAGGATGGACTGAAAACAATTCATTATTATGGCACCGAATTCTTTTTGAACATAATTTACTTTCAGTTTGAACAGAAATTTTTTCTTCAATCCAGGGATGCCCCATGGGCTCCTGCTCTATCCATCATGGCCAATATATTTGTGTCATGGTGGGAGGAGAAAGTAATTTTATTGGGTTCAATAATGTCTTTTTGCAGAAGACTTTTTCTATACTCCAGGTACATAGATTATACTTCTGATTATGGCAGGGATCACCATTCAATCCTAAAATTCTTGGAGTTATAAATAAACAACAGGAGAATCTCAATTTAATATGAGCTTAGGAGTATACCATCACTTGTTCTGGATTTAAAATTAACAGGAGATGTGGTTAGTGGTAAGATTTCATCTTTTTTATAGAAAACCTATTTCGGGCAATGGTTTGTTTGTGTTTGTTCCAGCTGTCATCCTAGGCCATATCATAAATAATTTGCCGTTGGCGAGTTTGTTAGGGCCTAAGAGTCCATAACTGCAGCAGATTGGAGGATCTAGGAAGGGAGCACTAGACATTTCACATAGGTTGAAAGAGTGGGAATATAAGCCTTGGCTAATATAATAGATCTGTTAATAAAGTTAAGAATAGGGAAAGACATCCTACTTCACAGCTCTAAAATTCTGGTACCATAAAAGCCACAAAAATTCCTTATCTTCACCTCAAATTTAGTTGCAATATTGACAGTTCACAAATATAGTACGGAAATCTGCGATTACTTAAAGTTAAATCCTTTTTAAGGGGGGCCCCCCCCCCCCCCCCCCCCCCCCCCCTGGGGGGGGGGGGGGTGGGGGGGGGGGGGGGAAGATACTTAAGGATGGGTGCAAATTTGTTGATTCTCAGACCACGAATATTGGTAATGTGGTATTCCCTAGCTTTCTTTGTTTCTGCCAATTACACAACGTAAGCCTTGATGGCTAGACTTCATGGATTTTAACAATGTGCGACGAGTAGGTGCAGTGTGTGCAAGTATTATGGTTAGAGTAATAACTTCACCGCTCTAGCTACAGTAAAACTTATTCCCTATCAATAGTTTCCGGAATTCGTCACTTCCACATAGTTGTCTATATGACTATGGTTGTGAACATTGCAATTGCTATTACAATTGTGTACTACGAGATCTTTGCACATTAGAATCGGGGAACATGTCCATGACATAAAAACATCCGGATGTTTGATTAGAATCTTTCTGGAGCCGCCAGGCATTTTATGGAGCACCACCAATGCTAGTTTGGATTTCTTCAGAGGGTCAGAGGCTTAGAGAGGGTTAATAAACTCGCACGGGGGGGGTGATTGTAGGAGATTTCTTACCAATGTGAGGCTATACTGGATCTCACCTCGACACACGTTATCCGCAGGGGACTCAATTATAGATCGGAATCTTTTGTTTTATATAGTCTCTTCTCATTATTCTTTGTTTTGATGTAGTATTATATTGGTTTATCTTTTTAGTTATGTATTTTTCCATGTGCATATATTGTTCAACACACGTTTTGAATTTTTGATATGTTACGAAGGTTTATTTTTCAGTAGCAGTTTTTTTTTTTTTTTGTTGAACTTGTGTGTGTCTCTGGGAGGGGTTATTTAAGAGGTTTCCTCATAGCTTCTATGCATGTTACAGATTAAGAGCCTGATGGTGCTCGGAAACGCTGTATTGTTTGTGGCTATGTATTTTTAATTTGTTTTTAACTACCATCAATAAAAGTGCGTTTTCCTTTTTGTCTTATATTTGGATTATATATATTCTGCGAGCACGTTTTTGGCATTGGGAGGGCGAACAAGCCCTGTTTCATCATACCTATAATCATCGGGCGTCTCCAGCCCGGAAACCCATTCCGTCAGCACCGTGTGTGGAAGGATCAGTGGTTGAACCTCAAGCTGCAGGAGACCCTGGTGGTCGTATATCCACATTTTTCTTTTGCAACGCTTAATTTACCCCTGGGATGTAAATTGCGCAAAAGGAAATTGAGCAGATCACGAAAAACTAGTAGCTTTTGTAGTGGTGTTACAATGCGTTTTTTATGCTACGCTACAAGAGATATAATTGTAAATTAACCTTCGCTTGTGAATTATGCTTCAGGAAAATTGTAAGTAATTTTGCCGTTGAAAATACGGTTTCTTGAAGTCAGCACACCAGCAAAACAACGCCTTAATTAACCCCTGGATGTAAATTGCGCCAAAAAATTGGGCCACACTAAACTAGTAGCTTGGCAGCGCTGTTACACACTGCGTGTTTTCTAAGCACACAACAAGAGATAAACTTGTAATTAACCTGTCGCTTAGTGAATTATGCTACAGGATAAATTGTATGTATTTTAGACGTTGACAATGACGGTTTCTTGGGTCAGCACACAGCAAAACAACGCTTAATAACCCTGGATGTAAATTGCGACAAACAATTGGGGTCCACACAACATAGTAGCTTTTGTAGCGTGTTTACAATGCGGGTGGCTGTTTCTCTACGCCACACTAACAATGAGATAAAATTGTAATTATCCTTTGACTTTTGAATTACTGCATACAGGAAAAATGTATGTATTTTGGCGTTGAAAATGACGGTTTCTTGGGGTCAGCACACCAGCAAAACAACGCTTAATTAACCCCTGGATCCAATACCCCAAAAAATCAGAAATAGAACATTAAGAGAACAGTCTCTGAGACAAGCTGAGACACTCCACAAAAACTCGCTGTATAAAACTCACAGTTATTCCCTGTGAGACGCTATCACAAATCAGCCGCGGCAGCACCTTCCCTGATCTGTACTGTGAGAGGATTGTGAGCTCCCGGCCAATTCTCTCTATTGGCAATTCCCCCGAATGTAGCTGCCTGGCTCGGCGACAACGGTTCGTTAGGGATAGAATTCGATTTATGTTTATAGAAATGTTTGAGCTCTTTTTCTGAGAAATATTTTACAACTAATAAAAAAGATTTTTTTCATCATATGGCATCGCCGCACGGCGCGTGAAGCCGAGTTTTCATTGCGCAATTCTCCATAGGACTACAAATGGGAGAAGTAGCTCGCCCTCTGATTGGCGGGATTAAGCTCAAAGCCCCGTAGCTCCAGCAAATCTCAGCTCCTTTCTCTGTATTTTTACTGTATTTTGAACTGTCCCGCCTTTGAATTTTGATTGGTTAACAACTTTCTCCATAGGATATAATCGTGTCCCTGGCGCTCCTATTCTGATGGCCGAGATAGGCCAAGCCCCCGCTTGCTCAGCCAATCAGTTACTTCTTCTGCGTTTTAACTGTATTTTGAAACTGTCCCTCGCTTTTTATTCTGATGGTCAATAGAAATAAAATTACCTATTTTAAACACAAAAAATTTTTAAAAAAAATTAAAAATTCTCCATAGGTTTAATGGTTTCACTGTCGCTCCTATTCTGATTGGCTGGTTATGCCGACCAATGAGAATAGCTTCAGAATTTGCAATTACTGTATTTCCCGGCAATTTCCAATAACACTAATTTTTTGATAAAACGCCGTTCTCGTTTTTTTGGAAATAATTTTTTTTTTATTTTTTTAAATCTTTGGGGTTAGTCTTTTTCGACAATTTTCCCACCTTTATAAAGGATTTTTTGGAATCAACCCTCCCCCGCACGGACGAGCGCCGAGTTTTTCTCTTGCGATTTTCTGTAGGGCTTCCTCGCATTTTCCGTCCCCGCACATTTCCCCTCCCCCGGGACAAAAAACCCAAAAATAAACTGGGCCCTGGTTTGCCCGGAGCTCCCGAGCACGCTTTCCCGCCGCGCTTTGCGAGCCCCATCGTACTTTGGCTCTTTTTTTCCGAGCGCGTCCCGCGTCCCCGGCCCCCTTGGGAACGCCAAAACCACCGCCCCACACCGCGCCCATTGCCCCCCCTTCTTTGGGGGGCGCAGCCAAAAAGGGGGGCGAACCTCGCCAACACGAAACCCTGTGCCCCGAGGGGGGGAAATTCGGGCCGGGAGGCGCATTTATACTTCCCAAAAAACAGGCAAAAAACCCCCTTCATACTTTTTCGCCCCAAGTGGGAGGGGACCAACACGGCACTCACCCTAACCCCCCACAACCCCAAGGGTGAAGAATTTTGGGGGGAAGAAATCATGCGTGAGGATGCTTCCCTTTAGCAAGTTGATCGAAGTTTGGATTAAGCTAAATACAGGGCAATCCTGGAGGAAAGCCTATTAGCTGGTGCAAAAAAAAAAAACTTCCAGGGGGAAAATTTACCCAAAACATACAGCCCTAAATCCCATTGAAAAACTGGGGAAAAGACTTAAAAATTGGGCTGTTAAACCAAACTTTCCCTTTCGCCCTAACAAACTGACAACAGCTAAATTTCAAAGAAAAATGGAAAAAAATTCTAGCCTCTAGATGTGCAAAGCGGGAAAGACACCCCCCAACAACTAGCAGCTGCCCTTTAAACCCCCCTTCCCCCGGACCCCTTTTTTGGGCCCCCTTTTAACAGAGCCCCTTTTTTTAAATCTTTCATGTGTCATTTAAATTGTGAGAATAACTTTTAGACACTTTAACGTATCCAATGATTCAAAGATTTTTTCCCTCGTGACACACGGCTTTAAGATAGTAAGAAATTTTTTTCCAAAAAAAATGCTTGTTTTTTTGTGAAAAATAAAAAAAAAAATCGTAAAAAATTTAAAAAATTTTTCCAATTTTAAACTTAAAAAAATTTCGCTTTTAAGACAGTTTTTCCCACTCAAAATATTTTTATAACAAAAAAATTTTCCCCCCCCCCTTGTCTGCGAAATTTGGCTTCATTTTTTTAAAATTGCTTTTTTTTTAAACACATTGGGGGGCTTAAAAATTTTAAAGTAAATTTTAAAATTTTCAACAAAATTTCAATTAAATTTTTTAAGAACTAGTCCAATCTAACGGGGATTAAAAATTTGGCCCGTATGTTAGTTTCCCCCAAAAAAAACCTCATCTAAAAAACAACCCCCTTTTAAAGTTTTCCCAAAACCCCGAAATTTGGGAATTTTAAAAAACCCCTTTGGGTTGTTTCCCCAAAATTAAAAGCAAAGTGCAGATTTTCTGCAGATTTTCAATTTTTATACATTTTTTCACAAAAAAACAAAAAAGGTGATCAGGGAAATACATCTTAATTTTGATTCCCCAGTTTTCTGCCGTTTTCAGAAAAACCCCAAATATGGGGCCCTATTTCTTTAAATTTGGCCCCAACCACAAGCCCCCCCAAAAAAGGGGGACACCAAATGACCCTGGGGTTTTCATTTTCATTACCATTATTTTTTAGGGGCTATTTCAGGTTTGGGAAAAGGCCCTAAAGTGCTAAAACTTTAAAAAACAAACCCCAAAAAAACCCCAATTGGGAAAATACAAAAACCCCCCTTTCCCAATAAAACCAAGGGGCAAGAGCATATCGACCCCCACAGGGTGGGCACAAAAAAATTTTTGCGTTAGGGTGTGAAAATTTAAAAAAAAAATACCAAAACCCTTGTTACCAATTACTTCCAAGTTCGGCAAAACCCCACATGTGGGGTTTTAAAATGCGATTGGGCCATTTAGGTGTATAAGGGAGGGGGCGCTTTTTTTGGGTTTTGGAACCAGATTTTGGGGGGGGCCCCCGGGCGCATTTTCAAAGCCCCCAAAGGAAACCGGGGAAAAAAGGGGAAACCCTTCCCGAACCCAAAACCCCTTTTGGGTCAGCACGCCTCATAGAACTCCCTCTAGGGGTTATTGTACATTTTGGGTTTCACAGGGGTTTCAAAGATTTTTTTTTTTTTGCCTTGGGGAAAAAAAAAGGAGGGAAAACCCCCAAATTTTCCCCCATTGTTTTTTTTGGGTTTTAATTTTTCAAACGTTTTGCTGGGCAGTAAAAAATGACAAAATATCTTTTCTATGGGGGCGGAAATTGCAGGGGAATAGAATTTTTAAATAGTTTTTTTAAATTTTTTTTACTTTTACACAATAAAATAATCTATAAAAAAATTTCGTTTTTATGTTGTTCTGTTTTGATAGCCATAACGTTTTCAATTTTCTGAAAACGGGGCTGATTCTGGGCTTGGGTTTTTTTGGGGGTGATTTGACGTTTTTTTTAGAACCATAATGGGGGCATTTTTCACTTTGATCATGGGTTTTTTTTAAAGGGTTTTTTTTGAGGGATTTTGAACAAAATACCCGCTTTTCCCGGGAAAGTTTTTTTTTTATTTTTTTAAAAGCGGTTTACCGGGCATTAAAAAACGACTTTCAAATTTTACTCAGCATTTGATACGATTTACAGCGGGACCCAATTTTTTATATTTTTTTAAGTTTTAAAATGCTTTTACAAAATTTAAAAAAACTTTTATTCAAAATGGAAAAAAAAAAAGTTTTTTTTCATCGGGCATAAATCGGGCCCCTAACTTTTTATTTTTCCCGTGTAAAGGAGCTGTGTAGGGGTTGTTTTTTGGGGAAAGTTGAAGTTTTTTTTTGGGAAATTTTTGGGGGAAAAAAGAATTTTTGATCAGTTTTAAATATGTTTTTTGTAAGGCAAAGGGTGAAAAAAATCTGCAATCCTAGAGTGTTTTTAATTTTTTTTTTAAATCGCTTTACCGTGCAGAATTTCCCAAGACCAGTTTTTGCTTACTCTCTGGGGCCCCCCAAAATTACGGGGAAACCCCCAATTTTTATAGTTTTTTAAAAATTTTAAGCACTGTAAAAAAAAAAAAAAAAATGGGTTTTATTTTGTTAAAAAATATTTTTTCATCGCTGTCTTCTGAAGGGCCTAACTTTTTTTTTTCCGTATACAGAACATGTAAGGACATTTTTATTACTGGATGAACAGAATTTTTATTGGTAAAAACTTTGGGGAAATTTTTAAGACTTTGATCGCTTTTTTTTCCATTTTAAAGTGCTGAAAGGGTGTACAAAAATCACAATTCTGTGACTTTTTTTTTGTTTTTGGTTTTTTTCGGGGGTTTTTCCCCCTTCCGGTTAAATTTAAAATACAGTTTAAAGGGTGGGTCTTTCGCACCGGCGGGTACCAAAAAAAGGGTACCTTTTTTTATTTTTTAACTTTTTTTGGGGGATTGGGGTTTGTAAAGGGGAAAAGGGGGGTGTACAGTTTTTATTTTATTTTTTTTGTGTTTGTTTTTACTTTTTTTTTTACTTTTGACATTTATTTTTTTCCTTTTTTTTTACTTTTTTTTACTTTTTTTCTAACAGCAATCATCAGATTGTTGTTTAGAACAGGCCCTGCCCAGACACGTACTGTGTTTTCTGGGCGCCATGGGCAACCCTGTCACCATGCCCACAATGCAATTTCGGCAAGGTGACGTCACAATTACCCCGGAAAGTGGGCCCTTCCCTTTCCCCCCAACATAGACAGGGGGTCGGTGCCGCACTACAGTGCGGCAGCCGCGGGGGCAGGCAGGGAGCTCCCCTCCTCCTGCCTGCGGCTTTATTAAACGCAGCCATGACAGGCTGCGGGAATGAAGCGGTTTAAACCCCCCTGGGCCCAAACTCCTTTCCCGGGCCCAGTGTGATACAGCATGCGGGCCCCGTTGTAATTTTACCGCTGGTCCCCCCGTTGCGACCGCGGGCCGCCCCAAGCCCCCGCGATTGCCAGGCGTATGGATACGCCAAATTTTCGGGGAAATCCCTTCCCGCTAGGGGGTATGCATACGCCCCCGTTGGGGGAAAGGGGGTTAAAAAAATAAAAGGGTTTTCCCCACAAATTTTTGAATACAAAAATTTACGCCAAACTTTTTTTTATTTTATACTTGTTTAAAAATTTTGGGAAAAACCTAATTTTTTTTAAAACTTCACAAAAAACTTTGGGAAATTTGTGTTTCGTCACAAAAAAATAACAATAAAAAAAAAATTTTAAAATTTTTGGCTGGAAAGTTTAACCCAAATTAGCAAGAGTTAAAAAGGGAAAAAATAATTTTAAAACCCACTCTAAGAAATTTTTAAAAAAAACTATAATTTTTTTAGAAAATAATGTAATGTAGAAAAATTCAGTGGTAAATAAACTTTAAAAACATTTTTTTATTTTTTTTTTAACAGAGTAAATTTAAAATTTTTTAAGGTTTTAAAAAAAAAACTAGGAAAAAAAAAGTTTAAAAAATTTAAACCCTTTTTAAATTTTGAAACCCCCCCAAGTTTTTTTAATATCATGTTCATTCTATTCCATTTAGATAGAGAGTTTTACTTATTGTTTGATCTTCTGTTGAAATGTGTCTTTGTAACAATGTTAACTGTCAATCTTTGGTATCAAATCCAAAACATCATGTCGGGAGTTGCTGAGACCTAAAGTGCCACAAATAATTTCGACATTGGTGAAGAGCACTCAGTGACAGCAAAATACATCTAGCATGCATAGAATGAAACATCCTACGAATGATTAACCAAAGTATTGCTTTTATAGAAATATGTATAAGTAGGATTCAGTATAAGTATGATACTCTTAATATGTATCTTATATTATAGTTAGAGATGGGCGAATTGATTCTAACGAAGTGGAATTCGTTCAGAATTTCAGGAAAACTTCGGTTCGGAACGAAGTCGAAGTTTGGGGTACTTCGCGTGAACGAAGTGTGCTTTTGATTGATAAAATGGCTGCGAGCACATGGCGTTTCATGGGGCAAGGAACTCTGGGAGGAAGAAGGGCATAGCCTACATGACATGTGCAGAGATGAAGCCAATCAGAGACCGGCGGGATTCTGTGACATCACCGCACTATATAAGTCCGGGCGCGACGCTGGGAGTTCATACCACTCTCACTGTACTGATTAGGGAAGGTGCTGCCACGGCTACTAATGATATCTCTTACGAAAGAACTCATTTTTATACAGTGATTTTTGGGGGGTGTCACAGCTTGTCTCAGAGACTGCTTCTCTTAACGTTCTATGTCTGATTTTGTGGGGTATTGGATCTGAAGTCCAGTATGCGTCCAGTGCAGCTGCAAATACAATTTAATGCTATCTGCTCACAGCACATTGAATATCCAAGGGTTATCTAAGCTTGTTTCTGTTGTATTCATTTAAAGAAACGGCGTTTTTACAATACAAATACCACTTCATTTTTGGCTGCTCAATTCTTTTGCGCAATTTACATCCAGGGGTTAATTAAGCGTTGTTCTGCTGTTGTGGTGACTAAAATAAACCGTCTATTTCACCGGCAAAAAGGACATTTTGCCTGTAGCATAATTCACAACCGATGTTAATTACAAGTTTTTCTCTTGCTGTGTACCGTAAAATACACGCCATTGTAACACGCTACAAATCTGGTAATTTTTGGTTGTTCTTTTCTTTGGCGCAATTTAGATCCAGGGGTTAATTAAGCATTGTTCTGCTGTTGTGGTCACTAAAAGAAACCTTCTTTTTCACCGCCAAAAAAGCAATTTTGCCTGTAGCATAATTCATATCCGAAGGTTAAGCATTGTTCTGCAGTTGTACTCAGTAAAAGAAACTTTGTTTTTCACCGCCACAGAAGAAATTCTGTAGCCTAATTCATATCCGGTTAATTAAGCCTGTTTGTGCTTTTACATTCATAAAAAACACAGTGTTTTAAACGACACATACAATCAATTTTTTTCCTGGCCATTTGGGAAGTGCAATTTTATCCAAGGGTTACCCAAGCACTAAATGGTTCATTTGGAGTCAAATAAAAGGGTGTGTAAATTTTTTTATATACAATATCTTCATCAAACAGTGTCTGTACATTTTGAACAAACATATGTCAGACAGAGAGGGGGTAGGCTATTCACCTGCGAGTGGCAGAGGCACAAACATCTTGGGGGCGGCCCAGGTCGCAGCACAGCAAAGGACGTCGCAGAGGGTCACTTGGTGAGGCCACAACTGCAGCAGTCCCTCTAGCGGGTGTGTGCTGACCAGCAACCCAAGGGTCTTGAAATTTTGGTTGACTAGGTCAAACCACGTCCTCCCAGATGACATCTGACAACCCCAGCCACGATCGGGGGGAATGTCAGAACACAACCCTTAGTTGGCAGGCCTGGGAGCGGGTCAGCGGCCCTCACCTGTCCTCAACCCGCCTCTGTCCCATCCGGTTCTCTCAGCCCGAGATCTACTATGTGGTCTGGGCTCAGCGCCACTCTATAGCGAGGCTGAACAAGGTGAGGAGGGCAGTCACAGCTACTTGCACGAAGAAATGGGGCCCAAATATCCCCTGTTTCTTGCAGTAGGCGGCAAAGATGATTGGAGAGTGCAGGGGGGGCAGTTGTGGGGGGTCAGCCTTCATCCCAAAGACCGGGTATGGGGAAGTATGACATGAAACAAAATAGATGTAGTACCGACCCGCACGGGGACGGGGTAAGAAAGGGGCTTCATCACGTCGGGAAAAAAAGGGCGTCAGCTTGCCGTCAGGCAGCTGCGCAGCCAGCAAGTGGGTTTTGGCCATGAGTCACCGGGGTAGCACAGGTAGGTCGGAAGCCAAGCGGCCACGGGGTAAAAAATCCGTTTCGCAGGTCCAAGAAAGTAAGGCACGGGGGCTCAGTGGGGCAGCGGCGGCAGAGTCACTCTTGGAGAGGCGGTAAAATCACTACCGGGGTTGGGCAGTTCTTTGCAAGCCCCGGGAGGAGCCGAAATGGGTATATGTAAAAACGGGGCGAAAGTAAACGGGCCAGGGCTAATTTGGCACCACCCCTGCTCAACACATGCAGAGTCACCAACCGGGGCCGGGGAAAACTTGCCAATTGGGGGCCATCCGCCGCCGCAGAAACACAGCAGCACGCCCAGTGGCACCTTTCCATTCAGCCAGCAAGGGCCCCCCCCTCTGCAGAAAGGGGGCTGTTCTCTTTTTCATCACTCCCGGGCT
This sequence comes from Phyllomedusa bahiana, assembly GCA_025379985.1. NCBI lineage: Eukaryota > Metazoa > Chordata > Amphibia > Anura > Hylidae > Phyllomedusa > Phyllomedusa bahiana. The sequence goes on along the minus strand of JAODAL010041733.1, from coordinate 6,384 downwards.
AGATCCTTTCCCCCCCTGCTACTACTCATGCGCCAGCATCTTCAACGAGCGATTGCAAAGAGACAAACAATATGCGTCTAACCACCTAAGGTGCAAAAACTGACCGGCTCCTTTCCCCAATTGTTGGGACTGCAGTCCCCCCTTTTCCAAAGGTGGACTCGCACCGTTCAGAGAACAAGGCTTTTTGCCGACCCCGAGTGAGAATTCCAAGCCGTAATTTATTTTCCAAAAAAAACGTAAAAGCCTTCATAAAATGTAAACAAAGGTAGGGCCATCCTTAGCTTTTCGATTTGTCCCAAAGGGGCACGGGAGCCGGACGCGGAGCTGTAAACGGTCAGGGGCCATTTCATGTCCTTTACGGGCCCCCTGGGGGGAAAGTGACCGGCCCAGGCACACCAAAACGGGGAAGGGAAAACCCCGCTTCCCCTCCCCACTTGTCAAACTGCGGGTCCGCCCAATGTCCTTTTTCCTCCTCCCCACCACCACCAACACTCACACCACAATACTGCCCATCAACCACATTGTAGGGGACAGCGGTGTCACGCAGTTCTACACCGGCTTGCCTCGGCAAAACAAGTCACACAGGGGAGGAACTGGTCCGCTCATGCAGCAAAAAATCGATGGTGGCTTTCTCCGCGCCAACTGAAATCGGAACCATGGGACGGGCAAGGAGGGAAAAGGTGTCCGGCTACACTGAGGAGGGGTGCCCACCAATGCTGGCCAAGTGTTCAAACTGGTTGTAAAAGGTTCTTGAAATCTTCCACCGTCTTTAAAATTTTGAAAATGGGCCCAAAAAGGCATGCACTTCCCCCATCCCACAAGCCCGGAACACCCCCCGAGTTGCGCGGCAAACGGCCCCCCCAAAACACCTGAATGCATGTTTCCACCCGTTAATTCCAGCCTGGGACATGTTTTGACCATGTAAAGAACAAGAAAGGGCATTAACGTTTTTTTGATGATCCCCGGCGGGGCAAGTACCCCCTGGTAAATTTGATGTCAGCCATGGAGCTTTTGTTGACACCGCCGTTTGTTGAGGCATTTTGAGGGGGCCACGTTATTTTCATCGCCAGGACTACGGATAAAACGTCATTCCACCTTAAGTCCTGGAACAAAGCGAAAATCGCTGGGCAGGGGACTGGAGCTGGCACACACCGCGGGCCCCATATCCCGGTGGGGACGAAAAGGAGGGGAGGAGGAATTTGGGCAGAAACATTGTCTGGTGAAATGAGTGGATTTTTCTACCCAAGTACAAGAGAGGAGGACAACATTGAGGAGGGAAAAAGATAGAAGACGAGGAAAGGGCCCCAAGCACCGGGCAGTATACAAGGGGGGAGGAGGAGGGACCCCTCGGAGTCACTTTGCAGATGGCCCCACATGCGATTTTCCCGGGTAGTGACAGCCAATGTCACCACCCGCAGGGGGATGACTTCTGGCCCTTCCATCTAGGGGACCCTCGCTACCGGCCAAAAGGAAGCCTTTCCCCCCAGCTATTGGAGGGAGGACAAACTAAATACTATGGGGAAATTCTTGGATCATTGGCCCGCTGCCATGTGCGGAAAAGTCCCTCTCTGACAGTCTGACGGGGGGGGTTCCCCTCAGGCTCACTATACGTCGCGGCTGCGGGGGAAGGGGGGGGGGGGGTAGGAGCGTACCATCCCTCACAGCAACCTAATTTGGATTGGGTCTGCCCGAACAAACCGGTGGGGTAGGGACAGCACCGCCACCCCCAGTTAGAAGACCCGCGGGACTACGGGGTACCCAAAAACTGGTGTGTGGCCGCAACTTCCGAGTTTGCAGTGGAGAAGCTGTCCTCCCCGGGGCCAGTAGTGGGGGCTCAGAGCGGGGTGTTCATGCGGGCGGGGGCCATGTTACCCCAAGGGAGAACCCGCTTGTTCACGGGAAAGGTGGAAAACGGGACCTTTGTCAAATTGAATCAGGCAGGATTGGCCAGGTTTTTCCACACCCCCAGCCTTAGGCGTCGACTATACACCATGACGCCTCCCCCAAACTGTGAGACATGAGTCGGGGTTAAAACTACCTCCACCCACTATTTGATGCCGCCCTCGCCTGATGCCACAAAACTCTGCATTTTTTCTCCACCCTCCACCAACCATCTTTACCGGGGGATGGTATTGCCACCCACCTCCCACTTGCATTGTGCCACCTTATGACCCATGCTTTGCTCCTGCCCCCGTTCCTCCACCTCTGCATTGTCCCATCTTGCCTTCTCCATTTTTTTGCCACCTCCAAATGTCATTGTGCCACGTCTGACCCACTGCGCCCCCGGGACCTCCACACTGGCCCATTGTCCCACTCAGGGCCCTTCCCCTGTTTTTCCCCACCTCCAGAATGCTTTGGGCCCACTCTCTGACCTCATGCGCGCTGCCGCACCCCCAGTCTCGTCAGTCCCACCTAGGGCCCTACTACGTTTCTCCCACCCCCAGAATGTCATTGGGGCCAGTGACCTCATCTGCGGCTGGGACCTCCACCTGTGTCATTGTGCCACTCTGTGCCTCTGTGTTTTCCCCCTGCCGCCGTTACCTCCACTCTCGCATTGTGCCACTTTTTGGGCCTACTCCTGTTTTTGCCACCTCCAGAATGCCTTTGTCCACTGCCTGACCTCATCTGCTGCCACCGTTACCCCCACTCTTGTTTTGGGCCCACTCTGGGGCCCTACCCTTTTTTTGCCACCTCCAAATGTCATTGGCCACGCCTGCCCTATGTGTGCTGCCGTACCTCCCACTGTGTATTGTCCCACTCTCGGGCCTATTCCATTTTTGCCACCTCCAAATGCATTGTGCCACTGGCCCTCTGCTACGCTACCGTAACCTCCACATGTGTCATTGTCCACTCTGTGGCCTACCCATTTTTGCCACCTCCAGAATGTCATTGTCCCACTGTCTGACCTCATGCTCGCTCCCCATGACCTCCACATGTGTCTTGTCCCACTCTGGGGCCTAACCTGTTTTTTGCCCCCCTCCAGAATGCTATTGTGCCACTGCCTAAACCTCTGGTTCCGGGATCCACACTGGTCTTGTGCCACCGGGTACTCCATTTTGCCACCTCCAGAATGTCTTTTTGCCATTTTTTGCCTCATCGCTGTCCGTGATTCTACACGTGTCTTTTAAAACTCTGTGGCCTCCCCCTTTTTTTTTGCCACCTCCAGAATGTCATTTTGCTATCTTACCTCGCTGCGGCTGCGTCACCTCCATCTCGGTCATTGGCCCATCTATGGCCTACTCCTGTTTCTGCCACCTCCAAATGTCTTTGGGCCCCACTGTCAGCCCTCATGCTGCGCCCCGTACCTCCACTCTGGGTCATTGTCCACTCTGTGGCCTATACTGTTTTGCCACCTTCGAATTCATTGTGCCACGTCTGACCTTGTAGGGGGCCGTGACCCCACCCTTTCATTGTCCACTCGGGGGCGTACTCCTTTTTTTTGCTACCTCCAAAGTCATTGTGCCACTGCCGACCCCCCATGCTGCGCTGCCGTGACCTCAACACTGTGTCATTGTGCCACCGGGCCCAAACTCCTTTTTTGGCACCCCAGATTTATTGGCCACTGCCTGACCTCATGCTGCTGCTCCCGTGCCTCCCCCTTGTGTCATTGTGCCACCCTGTGGCCTACCCCCTGTTTTTGCCCCCCTCCAGAATGTCATTGTGCCACTGCCTGAACTCATGTGCTGTTCTGGCCCTCCACACTTTTTTCATTTGCCACTCGGGGCCTCTCCTGTTTTTGTCACCTCCAGAATTTCTTTGGCCCACATCGACCTCAGCTGCTGCGCCTTCACCCCCAAAATTTCCTCCCATTTGCCACTCTAGGCCTACCCCTGTTTCTGCCCCCTCCGAATGTCTTTGTGCCACTGTCTGACCTCATCTGCTGCTGCCGTGACCCCCCGGCCATGTGCCACCTGGGCCCCTCTCCTTTTTTTTTTCCTCTCAAAAAGTTTTGTCCCACCCCTGACCCAGCTGCTGTTTCCCGTGACCTCAACACTGGTCAGGGTGCCCTCGGGGCCCTACTCCTTTTTTTTGCCACCTCCAAATGTCTTTGCCATGTCTGACCTCATGCGGCTGTGCCGTGCCCCCACAACTTTTTCATTTTTCCACCTGGGGGCCTACTCCTTTTTTTGCCACCTCCAGAATGTCCTTGTGCCACTGCCCGCCCTCATGCGCTGCTGTGGCGCTGCCTAACCTCCAACTTTTCTTGTGCCACTCTTTGGCTTACTCCTTTTTTTTCCCACCCCCAAAAAAGTCATTGTGCCACTTTCTGACCTCATGCTGCTGTGGCGCCGCCGTCCCTCCACACCTGTCACTAATGTTCCCACCTGATCTCAGCTTGTTTTTTTCCAGCTGGCCTGCCATGACTTTATCGGGCTACTTTCCCCCCTTTGAATTTTTTGGGTCACTTTTGCCTCTTAATGCCCGGGAATTTAAAGAAAAGCGATTCTAAAGCGGCGGCCATGTGCATGTCATACTAAATCACAACTTTTGTATAAGCCCAAAACCCAAAGTTCCTCTGATTTTTAAAGCATGCACAACGTTCACACACCCTGCAGGCTCTGTGCGCCTGGAAATAGCTGTTTTTTAACGAGATTCGTCCCGAAGTTTTTTGGGACCGAATTTAATTTTGTCGGAAATTCGGCGAAGTGACCGAAGAATTTTTGAAAAATTTCCCCCCTCTCAATTTATGGGAAAGTCTTTGCCCCCCCTTTTGAATTTTGTATACGAGAATTAGGGCTGGTTTTGAATTCCCCACAAATCTACGCCCTTTAAAAGGACTGATTAGTCACATTTGGAGTAGACCCGAGGAAGCATTTTAGCTAACAGCATGAAACGCATAGTCCCTGTACAGTGCATTGGAATACTAAGTTATTAGTTTCTTCTGAAATCTTAATATGTTTTCATATTTATTTATTTATAAATGTTTGTAGGAAGTTTTTAGGCAACTTGATGGTACATTGTATAATGCATATGCTTCGATGGGCTCTACATTCATACATTAGTATAGGAATATATAAGGGTTTTTTTGTATCCAAAACTCTGATACCCTCCCTATGTCTCCTTAATAGTGATCCAAATGGGACTGGTATGTGCTAGTAAACAGTGAAGTGTCTTATTGACACCTATAGTCAATGGCAAATCATCTATTCTCAGACAGACCACTTCTGTCAGAATGGGAATGTAAGCTTTATTTTCTCTATAGTTAAACAAATGGACCCGTTAATATAAAAAAGATGGCCAATGGGATATATGGCCATCTTTGTAATTACTCTAAAACATTATGTAAATTAATTGGACTGAAAGATGGATTTTATTGTATTTAAGGATTAATGGGCATATTTTGTTCAGTTGCTGGCTTGTTTCAGCTGTACAGAACTTTTCTTTTACTTATTCACTTCTTGTCTATATGCATTATTATTCAACCCCAGGGATAGATTAAGTGTTGAGAAAAAAAAAAAAAATCTTCAAATAGTAAACCACTATCCTTATTGGCAGTTCAAAAAACAATGAATAGTATAAGAAAAGTCAGAATTAATAACAGCAGCTTTCACTATCACCACACAGATACAGTTGAATACTATGGCGGATAAGTAGCAATCAGTTCCCTGTTTGCTCTAAAAGCAAATTCCACTTTTTGACCTGCGCCCTTTTGCACAGGACAGGTCACGTCAGGGGGTGGTGGATGATTCAATGCATCTTTACACCACATTCTGTCTGAGTTTATTCTGCTCTGGCAGTGCTTCTTCCTCTCTTGCTAGTGGGAAAGAAATCTAGGCTTCGAAGAAATGGGGGGTTTTCAGCAAAAAACTGTCCCCCCTGTCTGCTCCCCTGCCCTTACTGTGCTGCTATTTTTTGACCTACAAACTCTTCTTCCCTCTGTTCTGTATAAGGTTCTGTTTCATCCGTTACATGGCTCCATTCCTCTTATAACCCCCTTTTTCAGTCAAAACATTTCGACTCACCACATGCACGTACATCAACACCTCCATAGCAGGTTCATCCACTACTTATTTTTCTACCTTATATTTATGGAAGATGGCTGGACCATTGCCCAGATTGAGCATTTCTTACCTTTTGTCTCACTCCACATAGATTGTAAACTCCTCAGAGCATAACCACTTGTCTGATCTGTTAACATGTTTGCTGCTCCAGTATGTAATGTCTGATTTTGCCCTTTTCTGGACCCTCTTCTTTTAAATTTTTGTAGATATGTTTTGGGGAAAACAAATGGAGACCCCGGGGAGGGACAAGACATTTTGGGCCCTAGGAAAAATTTTCCCCCCTCCCCATTTTAAACCTGATCCCCACTAGGGGTAGCGATTTTTAAATTTACAAAATTGAAATCGGGCACGGGTTTTTTTTGAACGGAAAAATTTCCGATCC
>JAODAL010041732.1:0-35577 GCA_025379985.1 Phyllomedusa bahiana | reverse complement strand
GCGTTCCAGGACGGGTTTTAAAGGGCCTTTAAGTAAAATGATGGTTCATTTTCATACGCCTTCTGCCTTTTTATTTTGGGGGTGATGGGGTTTTAAAGGGGTCATGCGTGGTAAAAGACAGGGATGTGAATGGTGTGTACTTTTTTTCTGTGGTTTTTTTGCCAAATTTTTGGTCCCTAAGATGTAGCAGGTATCCATTTACTGTTGGGGCTTTTAATTCCGTTTTTCCACCCTGTTTGGGTGAAAAATGAAGGTGTTTGTTGCCTCCCATAGATTTTAATGGTCATCGGGATGATCGACTATGATTCGAAACCCCTTATCGATGGGGGCCCGACTATCGATATCGACGATGTCGATCCCAAACGTAATCGCCAACACTATTTGTGGTAATCTTTTTACAGAAACAAAATCCCTATGAAGCTGGGGAAAAAAACAATAGAAGTTTGTGTTTTAATGACATGTTGGTTATGTTTTTTTTCTTGGCGTAATTCTTGACTCTGCCCGTTTCAACATCCAAAATTTGTAACAACGGCTTCTCAATCTGTTGTTAACCATTTGAATTTCTTTCTGATATACAGAAGCATTGCTGCATGCTCTTTTAGTACGTATGTACTCCCCTATTGGAATAGATTTTTTTGTTTTGAGGGCAGGGGAAGTTTTGGGCTCTAAAATTTGTTGCCGAAAGGGGGTTTACGATAAAGGCTAGTAGTGACCTTGTTGTCTGCCGTATTGCTACTTAGCAGAAGATCTAAAAAAAAAAAAAAAAAAAGCACTTAAAGGGGATGTATCGCTTCCTTAGTTTCATGTTATATGCTCCAGCTTCTCAACTCGGGAAAAATGCAGGGGCATTTTTTCCCTCCCCGCTGGGTGACATCATCCCCCACTTCACTGTTTTTCCCGCTGGTCCAGTCCCTTCCCCCCCTCTTCTGAGTCCACTTCACTGGGGGCTTTCCCCATGCAGTCTTATTTTTTAAGAGCGTTACATACCACAGGGTCATTCAATTAACTGGCACGATCTCTCCTCTACAGTTGGAGAGTGTTTTCAGTTTAATTTCCCGCTTATGAACGGGACATCTCTCTTTATGCAGGAGGTTTTGGATGGGACAAAAATGTTTGTTTTTATTGTAAAAAATCTGTTGCAGTTGTTTTTGGGGTGTAGAGAGGAAAAAGCTACAGCCCCTAACCCTGGTCAGGCGGGATGACACAAAATTTTCGTTTCTGTTTTTTGTAAACCCTTCAGTGTTTAAATTTGTTTCTTTGGCGTATAAAGTGAAAATGTCCCGGGCCCCTTACTCTGAGTGAGGACCAGGAGCTGTCCTGAATACGCCAGGGGGTACAAATGTAAATGGCTTAGTAGTGAAATGAAAGGAGGGGGGACCCGGGAGGGATGTGAAGTACTGGAACAGTGTAAACAAAAACACAAGATAAGGAAACTGGAATAAAAAGACGCTTTGCAATGCACCCAATTGCAAATTTGGGGGTTTTCACTGTCCCCTTATTCTGAAGACCATTTAATGAAATGATAAAACCCCTTTAAGACTCACTAATTTGCATTGCAAATTTCAAATTTAAAGGATTGTCCATGATACATTTGTAAAAATCAGGACGGGGTTTATTGCCCCGACCACACCAGAAAAGGGTCGCGATATAGCGCCCATACCAACAATTTTAGTATGAAAGGGTTGAATCGAAAAGAAAAAGTTACCCCCCCCCTACCATGCCATAGAAATTATGGCCAGTGAGTGTGAAAATTTCGAGCCCATGGGGACCCGACACTCGATAGAATTTTCATCAAAATTTAAAATTTGCTTGATAGCAAGTACTGAATGCACATGATAAGAAACTCTTGTAGCTTGGGTGACATACCATATTCCGAATTGGATATATAATAAGTAATTGCTGTTATCGCTAGGTGATGTGGTATACAGGTATAAAGCCCTACCACATCACATGTAATCCATAAGTATTCATACTGCCATAAAAAATCATTAAAAGCCTGAAGGACACTTTTGCTATCTTTCAGGAAACCAGGTAATGTGTGCACTGTTTTTTGTAAATAAGCATTAACCCAACTTCTTAATCTTTCATTTAGAGAATTAATACCTGCAATAATAGGACATAGTGGGGCAGGAAACTTATTTTTATGTACTTTTGGAACGCCATGGAACAACGGTGTAACTGGATATTCTGTACAAAGATAACGGATAACCCTAACCGCATATCGAGCCCTTCTTTTAGCAAAGCTTCCAACTTGTTTTTAAAATTTTTAGGGGGTACTAGTTGTTTAGGGATGAAATTAGTTAATAAAGGGTTTAAAACAAAACTTGTTTTTTGTAAAGCGCAGCGTCCATGACTATTGTGCCCCCCTCGGCCTTTTTTATAACCAAATTTGGATTCTGTTTTAAAGATTTAAAATAGCTGGGGAACGGGTCCCTTTAAAGTAAATGTTAAATTAGGGGGTTTTTTAAAAGATTGTTTTTTTAAAAAGCACAAAAGTCCTTTCCACATTTTTTGTTAAAATTGATCTAAAAATTGCACTTTTTGGGCCCTGTCTAGGATAGTACTCCAGATTGGGGCCCAGGGAATTTCCCTTTTGTTCCAAAAAGCTGAAGTAGAACCCTGTTTCATTGAAAACCCTTGGGGTCATTTAAAGGTCAGGGGGGGTTTTTAAAAAAGGGTCGTTTTTCTTTTAAATATGACTTGCAATTTTGGTGGCCTGTTTTTTCAAATGGGGGAAAGTCGAAGGGGAGAGGCCCCCAAAAAAAAATTGGGTCAAGTTTTTGGTCCATTTTCACCAAAAAACCCCCAAAGAAGGGCTGGGGATTGTCTGAAACCCTACTATTCCCCCAATACGAGGGTTCCACAATTTTTCCACAGGTTTTTGTTTTTTGGGAGTTGTTTTAAGGCAGAAACCTAGGGGTTTTTAAAAGATGTAGCCAAGGGCCCCTGGGTTTTACTCCTTTTTTAAGGATCTTTGAGCATTGTTACTAAATGTAGGAAGGATACCCCAAGTGACCCCATTTGAGGAAAAACCCCAAGCCCTAGAATTAGAATCGATTCACCCCTTTTTAGAAATTTGTTTTACTGTAAAAAGGGGGGGCCCCGCGCCCCCCGCCCCGCCGGGGGGTTTAGGGGGGGGGGGGGAAAACAACCCGGGGGCCCCCCGCCCCAAGCTGCACCCCCCGCCGCATGACGGGCGGTGGGCGCGCTCACCCGGCCGGCCCGGCTATCCCTTACTTTACCCCGGGTCCGCGCTCCTGTTGCGGTTCAGCCTCCCGGCCGCGCGCGTCCCCTGACATCTAGGGGCGCTGCGCGGCGCGCCGGCATGCGTGATTTTAAAGGGACGTGTACCGGTAATTGGCTATTGCCGCGTCAAATGCCTTATTTTAATGCCTGCCCCTTCCATGGGGCCGTGACAGGATCTTTAGAAATGCCATTGATTGACATATAGAAGAAAGCGTTCTAAGCCATGTTCCTTATTTACCCCGTGTGTTTGTACCGTACCTTTAGCTTCCGTTCCTTGACCACGGGCTCTTGCCGCCCTGCCCTGACCTTGGCCTGTCCACGTCCACGAACCTCGTGCCGCCTGCCTTGACCTTCTGCCTGTCACGACTACGCAGCTGACCTTACGATTCTGCACCGTGCTGTACCTCGGCTGCCACCGCAATGCAAGTCTCGTCAGGGGGACCGACCTGGTAGACTCCCGCCGCTGCAAGTCCATCCCGCTTGAGGCGGGCTTCTGGTGAAAACTGGGAACCTACTAGATTCCCCCCTTCCCCATGTTACCCTGGCGTGGCTTAACACCATCGCTTTGCGTGGTTCCAGTGGATCCCACTTCTACTAATCGGGTACGTGACATTAGATACGGCCATGCGATCCCGCCAGGTGCCTCTGACGTCTGACGGCTGACCTCACAACCAGTGTGGTTCAGCAGTCAAAACAGCTCGTCTCAGCAAGCCAGCAACTCGGCCATCTCTCGCCATGATTGCAGCTGCTCCTGCGCCGCCTCGCAGCAAACCACCCGCTCCCGTGGTTCCCGCGGTCCCTCCGGTTCTAGGCTCCAACCGTGAGTCACACTGGCTCCGTCTATCTATGCCGACAAATTCGTGGGTGACTCCAAGGGCTGCAGGGGCTTTATCACCCATGCTCCTGACATTGAGTTAATGTGTAACCATTTACTACCCGAACGGCTAAGGTGGCGTTCGTGCTAAGCCTTACTTTCCGGGAAAGACCTGGCCTGGCTACCCCCTATGGGACAGGGAAGATCGTCACAGCTAACTGGCTTCATTCCTCAACGAGTTCAGGAGCGTTTCGAGGAACCATCCCGGGCTTCGTCTGCCGGAACGCCTTGTAAATCTACGCCAAGGGGATCTCTGTAGGCGATTTATTGCCTAGTACGTTCCGCAATTTGGGCCTTCCGAGTTGACTTTTTTTTCTCGGGAACTGAAGCGGCGTTGGACTGCCACCTTCAAGAAGGGCCTCTCCAGTCGCATCCATGGATGCCCTATCTGGCCCGGGATCTCCCGTTCTTCACTGGAAGTGACCTTATCTCCTGGCCCACTCGGATTGACATCCGTTTCCGGAACGCCAGGAGGAACTCAGGCAGGAACGGGAGCAAGATAGACCCCGTCGTACTTCCTCGTCTGCCCCACAGTATTTCAAAGGCCGCCTCAGTTGCCCTCGGCCACTGCCGCCGAACTTAAGGCCATGGCAGGTGGGATCGGGCCCCACCTGTATACTTACTGAGCTAAACAGAAAGAAGTGAGGAGAATCTTTGTCCTGTACTGTGGCAGTGCAGGACCATTTCCGCAGATCCTGCCCACTGCGCACTCAGTGTACCGGGGGAAAACGGGAGCCACCTAGGATTCGTAGGGAGTGGCGTCCCTAGGTGAGAGCAAGCCATCTCCTCGCCTGACCATGCCCGTGACCGTCGGTACTGGGCCTGGTACCCAGTTTCAGGCTACTGCTTTCCTGGACTTGGGTTCTGCCGGAGTAAATTTTCTTGGACGTGCCATGGTTTCCAGCAATAACCTCCCTTTGTACGCCTGGAGAAGCCTCTACCTCATCTCCTCGGTCAGTTGGAGAGATTCTCAAGGGATCCATTTCTCGGTTCCGAACTGGCCCCTGGTCCTACAAGTAGGGTTGTAATGCATACAGGAGAGACTTGGTTCTATTGTACTACCCCAGTTCTCCCGTCATTCTCCTGGGTCTCCCGTGGCTGCTACGCCACGCGCCCGTGCTGTTGGCAGGACGGGCGAAGTCCTAAGTTGGGTTCGGAGTGTCAGTCTCGCTGTTTGGTGGCACCCCGCCGGTGCCTTACCGCCTCTTCGGGGTCGTCTAAAGCCTACGACCGGCCTTTCCTGCACATACCCAGCACTTTGCCAGACGTTTTCTCGAGAAGCAAGCTGAGACGTTGCCGCCCCATCGCCCCATACGACTGGCCTATTGATCTTCCTGCCCGGGACGTCTCCTCACGTGGCAGGGTTTACCCCCTGTCGGTACATGAGACCTCTTGGCTATGTCTTCATACATCAAGGAGAATCTCCAGAGGGGGTTTATCCGCAAGGCCTCCTCCCCAGCGGGGGCGGGTTTTTCTTCGTGGCTAAGCCAAGGACGGTAGTCTGCGTCTTTCATAGACTATCGAGGCCTCAATAAGATTACGGTTAATAAAACGCCTATCCCCTGCCCTTGATCACGGAACTTTTTGACGTCTACGAGGTGCCAAGATCTTTCACCAACTGGGACTACGAGGGGCTTATAATCTCATTACGGATACGTGAGGCGCGACGAAATGGAGACCGCTTTCAAAAACCCCCGCGACGGGCACCTCTCGGAGTACTGGTCATTAGACCCTTCGGGCTCTGCAATGCCCCGGACTGTCTTCCAAGAATTCGTAAATGAATTCTTCCGGACCTCTGTACACATGCGTGTATGTGTATCTTGACGACCATTCTGGTTTTTCTCCCCCGACCTGGAATCCCATCAAGTTCTCTGTGCGCAGGTTCTCAGACGTCTAAGGGCCCAACTGCCTCTATGCAAACTTGAGAAGTGGCCAGTTTCATTATAGCAGAGCCCTACCATTCCTCGGCTACATCATTCTGACACAAGGGCCTAAAGATGGATTCCCGCGAAGTTGTCTGCAGTCCTACAGTGGCGCGCCCCGTGGGTCTCCGAGTCCATACAAAGATTTCTGGGGTTCGCCAACTATTACAGCAATTTTACCACATTTTTTCCTCGCTGGTGTCCCCATAGTGGTTTAACAAGAAGAAAAGGGGGGCGGGGGGGGGGGGAAAACAAATCGCAATTCCTAAGCTTATGGCCCCAGCGGCAGAGGATGCCTTCTCTAAGTTAGTTAAAATGTTGCCTTCGCCTTCTTCGCCAGTGCTCTCTCGGCCAGATTAATGAACAAACCATTTTTTCTCGAGGTCGACGCCACCTCGTGGGGGCCGGGCCATACATCTTCCAGAAAGGGCCCAAAGCAAAAACCCTCACTTGCGGGTTCTTTTCAAAGTTTTTCCCAGATGGAAAAGGAACTACTCTATCGGCGACGGGAATTGTTGGCCATTTCAAGCTGGCTCTGGAGGAAGTGGGCGGTGGTTTATCTCTGGAGGGGGCTCGTCATCCTGTCAGATCTATACCGACCATAAAAATCTTGCTGTATCGCCAGACTGCCAACGCTTAAATCCACGCCAGGCTCGTTGGTCTCTCTTCTTCTCCCGGTTTAATTTTCTCATCCTTTTCGCACGGCGGAACGAAATGTCAAGGCCGTCGCCCTCTCCCGTGTTCGGATTGACGGGGGACGAGTCCACTCCACGGGCACAGTATCCCTCTGACGGCTCATCTCATGCCGCACGGGTAGATCTGCAACACTTTTCCTCCCTGGCAAGTCATACGTCGTCCTGCCTCTTCGGAAGAAGATATTGTCATGGGGTCATTGCTCCCCGTATGGCGGGGACCCAGGAGTACAGAGAGGTCCTGCTCTACTCATCGCGTTTCTATGGTGGCGAGCCTAGACCAGGATGTTCGTGAGTTCGTGGGAGGCCTGTGCTGCATGTGACCGGAACAAGTTTTCATCGTTCTCAAACCGGCAGGGTCTGCTCCTGACTTACCTGTGCCCAGCTGTCCCTTGGAACTGTGGCCATGGATTTTATCACGGATTCTCCCTCCTTCGTGGGCAACACCGTGATCTGGGTGTGTCACTGACACGATTCTCTAAGATGTCCCACTTTTTCCTCTGCCGGGCCTACCCTCTGTCCTCGCCTTGCCAGTCTATTTTTTCTTAATATTTCGGCTGCATGGATTCCTCGGCACATAGTGTGGACCGTGGCGTTCAATTTGTCTCAGATTTTTGGCGCTCCCTCTGCAAAACCACTTCAAATGAAAACTGGACTTTTATGTCGGCCTACCACCCCCCAGTCCATATGGGGCAGTAGAGAGGTAAAAACCAGACCCTAGGCTGCTACCTGCGCCACTTTGTCTCCGCGCGCCAGGATGATTGTTCCAGCTTGTTGCCCTGGGCCGAGTTTTCGTATAACTCATTGGACTCGGAATCTGCTGGTGCTGCTGCCGTTCTTTATTGTCAACGGTGCGACATTCCCCGCCACCCCTTCCCCCTTTCTGTGTCCTCGGGAGGGCCCTGCTGTGGAAGAGCTGTCCAGGACCTGGACAAGCTATCTGGAAACAGACTTCGCCATTCGCCTACTCCAGGCCTCCGCCGCCACCGCACAGGCTCAAGCCGACAAAAGCGAAGACCTCAGCCAACCTTTTCCCCAGGTTACAAGGTGTAGAGGTTGGCGGACTAAAAATTACGTTTCAGGTTCCAGCTATAAAGCGGGTCCCCGGTTCCTGGGTCCATTCGAGGTGCTCAAGCGCATTAACCCAGTAGCATACAAGATCGCCTTCCCCCTCTTATGAGGGTACGAACTCCTTCCATGTCTCCTTACTTAAAACCGGTCATCCTTAATCGCCTTCTCCAGGGGTACTTGCTTCCTCCCACTCCTGACGGCCGACACCACGATGTCCTTTAGGTTTAGGAGATTCCTAGTTGTTGAAGCGACGGTAGGAGGGAAGTGATTTTTTCTCATTGAATGATAATGGGTTCGGGCCCGATGAGAGGTCATGGGAGCCAGAAAACAATATTATGGTTTAAGGATATGGTCTCAGACGGTTCCTCCGCGACCAGAAGGGAGGGTGAGGACGCAGGGGGGGGGGGTTTTTACTGTCACGGGTGGGCCCGCGACCCCGTCCCGGGTCGCGGGGCACACCCGTGGGTCCCGACACAAGCTGCACCTACCGCCCGCATGAGGGCGGTGGGGCGCGCTCACTCCGGCCGGCCCGGCGTCTCCTTAACTTACCCCGGCCGGCTCCTGTTGCGGTGTCTCAGGCCTCCCGGGCGCGCTCCCGACATCTAGGGCGCTCGCGCGGCCGGCACTGCAGAGATATATAAGGGCCAGTGTACCGGGTAATTGGCTATTGCCGGTCACTGCCCTTATTTTAAGCCTGCCATTCTGGGGCGTTGCCGGATACTTTAGTGCCATTGTTTGCCTATAGAGAAAGCGTTTCTAAGCTCTTGTTCCTGATTTACCGGTGTACCGTACCTCTTAGCTTTCCGTTCCTTGACCACGGCTTCTTGCCGCCTCAATGCCCTGACCTCTGTGCTGGTCAAGACACTCGAACCTGTGCGCCTGCCTTGACCTTCTGCCTGTACCCGGACTTGAGCTTCCTTACGATTTTCTGCACGTGGGGGGTTTTGGGGGGGGGCTGTTACCTCTGGCTGCCAACCGCAGCATTCACGTCAGGGGGGGACGACTGGTAGACCTCCCGCCGCTGCAGTCCATCCCGCTTTGCAGGCGGGCTCTGGTGAAAACAGGGACCTACTAGATTCCCGTTTCCCCTTGGCGGGCTTACACCACCATCCGCTTGCGGTGGTCCAGGTGGATCCACTTCTACATCCGGGGTACGTGACAGATACCTAAGGACACTAAGGAAAATAAATTTCTGGCAAAATGGCAGGGGCCATATAAGGTAGTGGAAAAGATGGGCGAAGTTAGCTAATAAAAAAACACACCAAACCTGCAAGCTGCACTTCTTATGACAGCCTGTGAGAGTGGGCGTGGTGGAGAAAACCAATAATGGAGGCACCCTTCCTCCCATATAGATTAAAGGCAACTTACACCAATACACACGTATGGTTCTGCACAAACATTTCTGAAAAACCCTATGCCAAACCCTGGGTGCCACCGCAGGGTTGCGGCCACAGGGCACATATTAATATATGTAACACGCACACCACTGCCAGCGGCACTCGACACAAAAGGGTCAAAACATACACTGGAATCCCATAAGAAGTTTTTATGCTATCTTTCATAATGAAAAACTTTGAGATTCTCGAGTTCGCATATTTTGATCTAAAAATGCTTATGCTGGCCACGACTTTCAACATGAGCTCAGATTGGGGCAGTCCTACACTTCTCCTTAACCTCTCAATAGAGCAAATCCAGGCCATCTCACGGGGTCAACCGACCTCCATTAGCCATGAGAGAAAAAAATTAAAAAACACACCAAACCTGCAAGCTGCACTTCTTATGACACTTCTTTTTTCTCTCTAAAAAACAGCAGTGTAGGCAACTGCTGCAACAAAATAGGGATCTGTTTAAAGAGTCACCAGGTCTAAAAAATGTAATCCAGCATGAGATCATTACAGAACCACATGCAAGGGTTCATTTAAAACGTTATAGAATTCCCAAGGTCAGTCAAGAGGTCATTGCCAGGAGGTTCAGAGAATGGTGAACCTATGGGTTATCGAGGAATCGAGGAATCCCATAGTGCTGGTCCCGTAACCCAGCGGCAAGTGGCGGTTTTGCAGTGACTATCGCAAACTAAATGAGATATTTAAGGTGGACTCCTATCCCATGCCCAGGTTTGATGAGCTAATATAGAGATTAGGTCCAGCCCAGTACATCACAACCCTAGTCCTCACCAAGGAGTATTGGCAGATTCTTTTATCTTAGGAGGCTAAGAAGAAGATTACATTATCCACACCTGAGGGGTCTTATAATATGTCAGGATGCCATTAAGATTGCAGGGGACCCTCAACACTTTCCAGAGGGCAATGGATTGGGTCTTACATCCCCATAGGAAATATGCTGCTGCTTACCTTGATGACATAGTTATCTTTAACCACGACTGGGAAATTCCCATTGGTAAAGTCCAAACTGTTCTGAAATCATTAAGAAATGTCGGCCTTAGTATCAACCCTAGTAAGTGTGCCATGGGGATGGAAGAAGCCCAGTACTTGGCTTACATAGTGGGAAAAGAGATGATAAAATCCCAGTTATAGTTGAGACCCATACTAAGCTGACACTGTCCAGTCACCAAAAAGCAGGTCAGGACATTACTTGGAATTTTGAGTTGTTATTATTATTCACTAAGATAGTTGTACCACTGACCATTCTAATGAAAGGGCGAAGTTGGCCATGATCAAGTGGTGTGCAGAGGCTGAGAAGGCCTTAAAGAAGCTAAAATCGGCCCTTTGTAAAAAGCCAGTATTAGTAGCCCCGGACTTCTCCTATGAAATGGTCATTCAAATTGATGAGTTAGATGTAGGCCTAGGCATGGTATTGTCCCAAGTAGTGAATGGAGAGGAACACCCCATCAACTGATTAACCCCTTACCGCCGGAGCCAGATTTGGCCTCTCTGACAGAGCCCTATTTTTTAAATCTGCCCCCCCCCCCCCCCCCCCTGTATCACTTTATGTAAGAAAAACTTTTTGACACTTTAACCTGTCCATGTGATTCAGAGATTGTTTTCTCGTGACACATTGTGCTTTAAGATAGTAAAAAATTTTGATTCAAAAAGTCCTTGTTTATTTGTGAAAAATATCAAAGTATTTGTGAAAAATTTGAAAATTTACCATTTTCAAACTTCAAAAATTTTTTGCATGTAGGACAGATAGTTTTCCACTCAAATGCTTTTTAATAGCATCAAACCATATGTCTATGTAGGTTGGCATCTTTTTTTAAATGTCTTTTTTTATTTATGATATTAGGGCTTAGAAATGTAATAGTAATTTTCACATTTCAAAAAAATTTGCAATAAAACATTTTTTTTAGGAACCAGTCCAGTACTAACGCGATTTGGTTTGGCCTGTAGTTAGATCCCCCCATAAATGACCTCTTCTAAGAAACTACCACCCTTAAAGTATTCAAAATAGCATGTATAAAGTTTATTAGCCCATTAGGTTTTTCACAGGAATTAAAGCAAAGTGGAGGTGAGATTTAAAAATTTCACTTTTTTTTTGCAGCTTTTCAATTTCAGCCATTTTTCACAAAACTTGGTAGATGTGATCGGGAAATGCAACTTTATATTGTTTCCCCCAGATTCTGCTGTTTTCAGAGATATCCCATATGTGGCCCTAGTGCGCTATTTGGCTCTACCACAAGCCCCAGAATAGGAATAGCACCTACCAGACTCTGGGGTCTCCTTTTCATTACAATTTTATTTAGGCGGCATTTTAGGTGTGCGGATGCCCTAAGGTGCTAAAACTTAATAAACATCCTTAAAAGACCCATATGGGAACTAAAACCCCTTAAAGGGAATATATCCAGGGGTTTAGTGAGTACATTGACCCCCACAGGTATTTCACAAAATTTTTTAGCGTTATGTTGGGAAAATGAAAAAACATTTTTTCCAACAATCTGCAATTTTAACTGAAAATTTAGAATTTTTACAAGGTATCCTGTAAAAAAAAAAGCACCCAAAATTTTGTTAAGCCATTTCTTCCAAGTTCGGCAATACCTTACATGTGGGTGTAAACTGCTGTTTGGGCGCATGGCAGGGCGTAGAAGGGAGGGAGAGCTATTTGGCTTTTGGAACGCAGATTTTAGCGGGGTCATGTTGCATTTGCAAAGACCTCAAAGTACCAGAACAGGTGAAGCCTTTCAGAAGTCTCTCCGTTTTGGATTCAACACACCTCAGGGATCTACTCTAGGGGTGTACCGTGCATTTTAGGTGCATAGGTGTTCATTTGTTTTTTTTTTGCATTAGGCCATGAAAATGGGGGGGGGAAACGCAGTTCCGCCACTGTTTTTTGGGCTCCATTTTTACAGTGTTCGCCGTACGGGATAAATGACAGGAAAACTTTACTGTTGGGGTCGGTACAATTGCAATGACATAAATTTTATATAGTTTTTTATGTTTTATTAATTTTACACAATAGAAATAGGTCTATAAGAAATTGCGTATTTATGTTGTCCTATTCTGACAGCCATAACTTTTTTATTTTTCTGTGTACTGAGCTTATTATGGGCTTGTTTTTTGCGGGATGAGTTGATGTTTTTATTAGTACCATTATGGGGTGCATATGACCCTTTGATCACTTTTTATTAAGGTTTCTGTGAGGCATTTTGAACAAAATACAGCATTTCCGGTAGTGTTTTTTTATTTTTATTTTTTACAGCGGTCACCGTGCGGGAAAAATTACATGCTAGTTTTACTCAGCAGGTCGATAATTACAATTACAATGATACCCAATTTGTTTTTTTTATAGGTTTTACTGCTTTTACACAATAAAAACACTTTTATTCAAAAAGGAAAACACGGTTTTGCCTCGCCATAGTCTGAGAGACATAACTTTTTATTTTTTCGGTGTACAGAGCTGTGTTGGGTCTTGTTTTTTGCGGGATGAGTTGACGTTTTTATTGGTATCATTTTTGGGGGGAACAAAAAAACTTTTGATCAGTTTTAATCCATTGTTTTAAAAGGAAGGGTGAAGAAAATACTGCAACCCTTTAGTAGTTTTTTTTTTTTTTTTATTTTTAACAGCGCTCATCGCGCAGTATCCATGACAAGTTAGATTTACTCTCTGGGTCGATACGATTACGGCGATACCCAATTTATATAGTTTTTTTTATTTTGAAGCACTTTTAAAAAAAAAAAGTGTTTTATTGTGTAAAACAATATTTATGCATGCCTATTTTCTGGGAGCCATAACTTTTTTTTTTCCATATACAGTGCTGTGTAAGGACTTTTTTTTTGCAGGATGAACGGACGTTTTAATTGGTACAACTTTGGAGTTTATATGAGTTTTTGATCGCTTTTTATTCCATTTTGTGTGCTGTGGGATGAACAAAAAATGAAATTTTGTGACTGTTTTCTATTTATTTTTTTTATGGTGTTCACAGAGCGGGTTAATTAATGTGATATATCTATAAGGCAGGTCATTACGCACGCGTCGATACCAAATATGGGTACTTTATTTATTTTTGATCTTTTTTAGGGCGAAATTTCCGTTTCTAAAGGGAAAAGGCGGTGTACGTGTTTTTATTTTTTTTTGTGTTTGGTTTTTCTTTTTTTTACTTTTAACATTTTTTTTTACTTTTTTACACTTTTTTTTACTTTTTCTTCTAACATCAATCAAACAGATTGCTGTTAAAAGGCAGTCCCGTGCACGTACTAGTACTGTGTAACTGGTCGCCATGACAAATGCCTGTCACCATGCCCACAATGCATTGCGGGCATGGTGACGTCACAGATGACCCCGGGAAGTGGCTTTTATTTCCCCGGGAAAATCGGGCAGAAGATCGCAGTGGGCACCCAGGGGAAGAGGCAGGGGGAGCCCCACTCCTCCTTTCCTGCGGCTTTTTTATCCAACCAAGGGCCCGATTGGGATAATGAAGCGTTATTTCCCCCGCGCCGCGGGGGGTTTCCCAGTCGTATGAAAAATTTCCTTTGTGGGAAAGGGGGGTTAAGTAGAAAACCTGTCCCCAAAGAGGAAAAACTACTTCATTATCAAAAAGGAGCTCCTGGCCATTAAATGGGCAGTAAATTCCCTCAATTTTTTTTTTTTTTAGGCGCAATTTCAGGTTGTTTATAGGATCATGCCCACCTCAGGGGGTTTTAAGGAGATAAAGAAAAAAAAAATGTTTGAGGTCACCCACTGGTGTTTGGGGAATTTAGGGGACTTTTTTTTTTTGGGGTTGGCACGGGCCCAAAGGAAAAATGAAAGTTAATGGAGATCCCCTTGTAAAGGGGTACATTGATGTTGGTTTGAGGTTCCCAAAAACCCTTTGGGCAAGGGAGGGGGGTATGTAAGAAGGTGCAAGGGACCGTCATTGGAGGGACAGGTTTTGGTAAATGGGGGGCCCTTTGGCTGCTAAAAGAAAGGGCCAAAGGTGGGGTTCATTTTGTTTTCCATTTGGTTTGGAAAAAAGGTTAAATCCTACCGGGAAAAAAGATTTTACCAAAGACTGTTTTGCTCTCTTTTTAAAAGATTGACCCTTTTGGGACGATCCCAACATCATATGGATTGAAATCCCAATTTTCCCCTAAAATTTTTTGGTTGGAATTTGATTTTTTGTGGGGAAATTTGCAAGAACAATTTGCAGTCCAAGTCCCTTTCTAAACCCTTTTTAATTCACCGCACTTTTTATAGAAATTTTTTCGTTTTTGAGGGTATAAATTAAACAAGCAAGCTTTTCGTTTAAATCATTTGTTCTTAAATGTTAAACTCTTTGGGACCAAACATTTTCTTTTTTCCAACTTCAAGATATTTTTTTTTAAATTTTTGTGAGCTAAAAAAGGGCCCCAATCACTAGCTAAAATACTAATAAAAAGGGCTTTACTGCCACCCAAATTTGGGGTTTTTTGTGACCTGCATTTTTTTATTAAAAAGGGTTTCAGGTTGGGTTTAAAGATAGAAAATGCTTGTAAACAACAAAAAATGCACAAGGGCAGCTGAAGAGTGGCTCAACGGGACATTAAAAAGTAGGAGAAACATTAAACTGAGTATTTCCAAGGGAAAAAAAAATGTAATATTACATTGATTAGTGAATGGTGACAGATGATCGGAAAAATTTAAAAACCACCCTTGGGGGGGCTTTTGTCAAGCGTTAGGTCAGAATTTTTAGAAAAAAAAAATTTGGGACCAAAAAATTTAAGGGGTTTAACTTTCTTTTCACTACATTTTAAAATTTTATTTTAGACCCCTTCAGGTCTCTCTGGGAAAAGGGGTGTGGCCTTAAAAGGGCAAAGGGGCATTTTTGGAAAATTTGGGAGTGGCTTGGGTATGCGGTTGGGGGGTGCCAAAGATTTTGGGGGCCCGTTCGTTCCCTAAAGGGGAAAACAAAACCCACCCTTTTTTCCCCCAAAAAAAAGACAAAGTTTTTTATATTAAAATTTTTTTTCCTAAAGACAAATAGGGCTTTTTTTTCAGGGGTTTTTCTTATTTTTCCGGATGGGAAAAAAGAATTACAATTTTTTTTTTTTAAAAAAAAAAATATTTTTAATATTTCTGTAGCCTGTTTTCACAAAAAACCCCGCATAACCAGCCAAAATCTGAATTCCCCTCAAAAAAATTTTTTATGACTCTATTTTTATGTACAACAATTTTATGTTACATTTACCTTTTCTTTATCTTCAGGGGAAAATCTCATACATTTCCCCAAACCCCGAAAATTTTTAGTGAATTTCTTGTGATTCCATTTCTTTTTGAATCAGTGGCCCTAATCTCTCATGTCTAGCAATAGCACTTTTCTTAAATGAGCACCTCTTGTTCAGGTAGCTTACCATACAATGTAAGACCTATCCAAATGATCTGCTAACACTAATGTATGGCGGGGGGAGCTGCAGCAATGACTTCTGCTAGGTCTTATTTTCAGGGGAGGCCTTATATTTCTAAGCTTGAAAAAAATTGCAGTAGGTCTTATTTTTGGAGGATGTCTTATTTTCGGGGAAACACGAGGTGGGGTCTATTTTCCTACCATACTACCTAGGGTGGCCTACATAGCTAAAAGCAAAGTGTGATCCAACTGGAATTTTGGCTTTGCCCAGAGGTCCACTTGGAACTTCTGTGCACCTGCAAACCAATACCTATGTGAAATTCTGAAATGCTCTTAGATATAGCAGTGAGCAGACTTTTTTTGTTATTTATATTTTATAACGGGCCTATATGCCTACCTTTTTGTGAGCTAAAAGGTCACAATGCATCTATGCTAAAATACTAATAAAGGACTTTACTACTGAGGGGGTCTACATACTTAGCAACTGAAGGGGCATATATACCTATTGAGGGGTCTATATACCTACCTGCTATGGGCCTTTATATAGTGCCTTGCAAAAGTATTCGGCCCCCTTGAACTTTTCAACCTTTTGCCACGAGTGGGACACAATTTTGAAGTGGAACGAAATTTATTGAATATTTTAAACGTTGTAAAAAATAAAAAACTGAAAAGTGGGACGTGCAATATTATTCGGCCCACTCTTCCATAAAGGCCAGATTTGTGCAGTGTACGACTGATTGTTGTCTTATGGACAGACTCTCCCACCTCAGCTGTAGATCTCTGCAGTTCATCCAGAGTGACCATGGGCCTCTTGGCTGCATCTCTGATCAGTCTTCTCCTTGTTTGAGATGAAGTTTAGAGGGAAGGGCCGGATCTTAGTTTGATTTGCAGTGGTCTGATCCCTTCCATTTCAATATTATCGCTTGCACAGTGCTCTTTGGGATGTTTAAAGTTTGGGAAATCTCTTGGTATCCAAATCCGGCTTTAAACTTCTCCACAACAGTATCACAGACCTGCCTGGTGTGTTCCTTGGTCTTCATGATGCTCTTTTGCATTTTAAAAAAGGGGACCCTGAGCTATCACAGAGCAGGTGCATTTATACGGAGACTTGATTACACCAGGTGGATTATATTTATCAATATCAGTCATTTAGGACAACATTGGATCATTCAGAGATCCTCACTGAACTTCTGGAATGAGTTTGCTGCACTGAAAGTAAAGGGGACGAATAATATTGCATGCCCCACTTTTCAGTTTTTTATTTTTTGCGAACGTTTACAATATCCAATACATTTTGTTCCACTTCACAATTGTGTCCCACTTGTTTTTGATTCTTCACAAAAAAATTACAATTTTATATCTTTAGGTTTGAAGCCTGAAATGTGGCAAAAGGTTGAAAAGTTCAAAGGGGTGGAATACTTTTGCAAGGCACTGTACCTATCTACATACTGAGGGGTTATCTACCTTATATAATTGCCTATATATACCTGCCTGTTTGGCCTATATACCTACCTCCTGGGGGTATATATACCTACTTTCCTACTGGGAAGACGATATACCTATATAATGGAGAACCAATATACCTATCTAATGGGGGGCCAACCTACCCACTTAATGAGGAGTCCTGTTTAATTGGGTTCTATTTACCTAAAAGGGGTCTTCTTATCTGTCTACCTAATTTAGGGGTGTACCTACTCACTATATGGGAACACAAAAGAAGACTAAAGCTGGGTGCACAAAAGGAAGCCGCCTGGGGGTACTTTTACATTTTGGCGCACAAGGGGGTCATTATTAAAATTTGGGGTGCCATTAATGGGAAGTTTGCAGAGAGGTGGGGCACAGGTTGAAAGTTACTGGAAAAGTGAGGAGTCTAAAATGTTTGTGTGGTAAATTCTGCAGGGAAACCTTGTGGCCGGGAAAAGCTGTTATGGCCATCTAAGCTAAACAAAGAAGAAAAACGAAAGTGAACAATTCTAGTCAGAGAAAATACCTCCTGTGAGTCACTGGATGTCCGTGTTTATTTTTCTGCTGAGCTGGATGAATGCTGTATTCACGGTCATTTAATGGTGACCCAAGCTTGTATCTGACCACTATGTGGTCACTATATGGTGGTATTTTAGGTTATATTGATGCCTGTATAGTAGCAGCGTACACTTATTCCTGATTGTAAAAGCAAGTGGTTGCCTGCGATTAGGGGTTTCTCTATGTCAGTTTTCCTTTCCTGTTTGTGTTTATAGTGTTGTTTATTTTATAAATTGGTGAGGTGCGTGACCAAGAGAAAATTTAGAGGGGATATTGTTTGTAGGCTGGTGGCGGTTCTGTGCCAGGGCTGCTTTTTGGTCCCAGTCTGGCCCTGCTTGTGGATCAAGTTTTACTTATTGTCCTAGTTCAATAAGGTGTTCATTCATAATACAATGCTATCATGTGAGTATTGTCATTTCACACTTGCTTATAGCAATCTCCATCTAATGCCATCTCCACCTCTCAAACTTTACTCAACTAATCATACTCCCAACTCATGATGTCACCTAAGACACTAGAGCAGCAGTGATTTGTGCTCTTATCAAAGTGGGCAGCAGGTGAACAAAACCAGTCCACCTATCAGGCCACAATAGATTTCTTCGACTGTGCTTTTGTAGGCACCTACACCTTTGTTTCCAACAGACAAAATTTTTTAAAATATTCCTAGTACAATTTGTCAATAGCATTTTACAGGATATTAAGCGTCCATTTACATAACTTATTTCCCATATCATAACACGACAGGCAGTTTACCAATAATATAAAACAAATTAAAGGGAATTTGAGCGAAAAACCATACACCATAAAACAGTTTAACTGTAACACGTCCTAGTGATCTATTGTGTGGAGTGTGTCCAGTGTGACAAGCGCTATGTGGGGTGCACTAAAAGAAAATTAAAAACTAGAATGCATGAACACATTAGGGATGCTATGAATTTACATAACAGCAATCCTTCTAATGTGTCAAAACATTTCTATTACGAGCAGGGAGGGGGATGTAACATCTTGAAATTTTTCAGGCATCGAAAGGGTTAAAAAACCAGTTAGAGGTGGGGATTGGAGACGTGCCCTATTAAACAGAGAAGCTTTTTGGATTTGTGTTTAAATACTCTCACCTAAGGGCCCTCAATTATAGATCAGATTTGATACTACATTACTGAGGCAAATAAAAACTGATGATATAATTTTTCCTCCTTTTTAGATGATAAAAAGATTTTTGCTTTTTATTTTTCTTATTTATATGTTTTTGATAAAGTTTATTGAAGGATGATGTAGGTGATGACGTGGTATAAAAATCCCGTTATGTTGTATGATGTTAGAACCATGATTAAGATCGCTTGAGATCGAAACACGTTGGTTGTCGTCTTTGCAAACTGCTGTCGTGTTATGTGATGTCCACCTGTCTGTATTTGGATCAATAAAGTATTGAAGATTTCGTTGTACTCATTCCGGTGCGGATCAATCCTCATTTCAAAATTATCTTCAGCTGCGAGATCCAGCATGGGAGCGGTGAGCTGTTTCATTCCTTGTGTTTATTTCCCATATGTTTAGCTTGTACACCAAGAATACTCCCACTGTACACCCTAAACCTTTACACAGGGGTCTATTAGTCAAATGCCCTGTTCTTTTGGCCTTTGTCTCACTGATTAGCCAGTATACCATAGAAAAAAAGAGAATGGAAGAACGTACAAAGCAACTCTATTACATATACTCAGGTGTGGTAAAAACAAATGTATACCACATGGCTTTTTTTTTTAGTATGATCATCTACGGGTAACAAATGCCACTGTATGGCATCAATTAGGTTTTCATGATGTATCTGATAAAACAATGCCATAATAACATAGCAGTTGCAGATTAATGTGACCAACACCATAAACTGGCATCCACACTCCTAGACTCAGGGGCGTCGCTAGGCAGATTCATTCGGGGCACGAGCCCGAATGAACCCGCCTGTGCCCCGAGTCTCGGTGGCTCCAGGCCGCTGCCGTGGGCCTGGGCGGCGCCCGCCGATGTCTCTGACTGTGCGGCTGTTTCACAGCCGCACAGTCAGTCGGGGAGGAGGCAGGACGGATCGTTCCCGTCCTTTTCTCCTCCCCTGTTTTGTACGGCGCTCACCGAGCGCCGTACATACACCTGAGCATCGCAGGGGGCGTGACGCGCCACTTTCATCACCCCCCTGCGACGCTGGGATCCTCTAGGCCGGCAGATTATGCCGGCCGAGGAGATCCCGGGCCCCGCGAGACGGCGTAAGTAGCGTGATGACTTCACGCTGCTTATACCGCTTCAAGCTGCAGGACCTGGACGCGCGGACCGGGGCTCATTAGGTCAGTAGGTTGTTTTAGTTTATTTTTATTAGGTAAGGGGCAAGACACTGGCTACAAGGGGGGGAAAACACTGGCTACAAGGGGGGGGCAGGGCAAGACACTGGCTACAAGGGGGGCAGGGCAAGACACTGGCTACAAAAGGGGGGGAGGGCAAGACACTGGTACAAAGGGGGGCAAGACTGGCTACAAGGGGGCAGGGCAAGACACTGGCTACAAGGGGGGGAGGGCACGACACTGGCTACAAGGGGGCAAGACACTGGCTACAAGGGGGGCAAGACACTGGCTCAAGGGGGGCAAGACACTGGCTACAAGGGGGGCATAATGGGTACAGGGGCAAGACACTGGCTACAAGGGGGCTAATGGCTACAGGGGCAAGACACTGGCTACAAGGGGGCATAATGGCTACAGGGACAAGGACACTTGCTACAGTGGGAAAAATGGCTACAGAGGGCTAGACACTGGCTACAGGGGGCTAATGGCTACAGGGACAAGACACTGGCTACAAGGGGGCATAATGGCTACAGGGACAAGACACTGGCTACAGGAGGCAAGACACTGGCTACAGGGGGCATATATGGCTAAGAGGGCATGTCACTGGCTACAGGGGGCATATATGGCTAAGGGGGCATGTCACTGGCTACAGGGGGCATATATGGCTAAGAGGGCATGTCACTGGCTACAGCCTAATTCACAAGCAAAGGTTAATTACAACTGTATCTCTTGTTGTGTAGCGTAGAAAACACGCAATTGTAACACGCTACCCAAAACTACTAGTTTGTGGGGCTCAAATTTTTTGGCGCAATTTACATCCAGGGGTTAATTAAGCGTTGTTTTGTGGTGTAAATGGGCAAAAATAAACCCTCTTTTTCAATGCAAAATATATACATTTTTCCCGTAGCCTAATTCATGTCCGAAGGTTAAATTTAAACTTGTTTGTGCTTTTACATTTTGTAAAACACACAGTGTTTTTAAACGACACTACAAGTAAATTTTTCCTGGCCATTTGTGGAGCCCCAATTTTATATCCAAGGGTTACCCAAGTTGTTACTGGGTTCTTTTGGAGTCAAAAAAGGGGTATATTTACTATCTAACATCATCAAAAGTGTCTGTACATTTTCGAACAAACGTATGTCAGACAGAAAAGTCGCGGCTCTGCCCTCGAGGGGCGGGGCCCAAAAACTTTTCCGGGACAGGCCCCCAGGTTGCGCCCGCAAGGGGAGTCGAGCAGGGGGTCATCGGTGAGGCCACAACTGCGTGTCATCTAGGGGCCCCGGTGTTGTTCAGCAACCCAAGGGTTCTTGATTGGTTGTAGTCACCCCTCTTCCTCCCGATGACATCTGAAAACCCCACCCCAAAGGTCGGTGGGAACGTCGACACAACCCTTTTTGCAGGGCCCCGGGGGGGGTCGGGCCCTCCCCTGTCCCAACCCGCCTCTGTCCCACCCCGGTTTTCCCTCAGCAAATTCTATGGGGTCTGGCTCGCGCCACTATTAGGAGGTTTAAAAAATTTGGGAGGGCAGTCATTTAGCTACTTTTTCGCAGAAATGGGCCAATTTTCCCCTGCGTCTTCAGTAGGCAGAAAAGTATAGAGGGGGAGTGGCTGGAGGTCTGTTGGAGAGGCACCTCGATACCAGACCGGGATGAGGAAGCGTGACGTGAAAACAAATGATGAGATGTAGCCGACCGCACTTGGGGCCGAGTGAGGCGGGGCTTCATCTTTGTTGGGGAGAGGGGTCAGCTTGGCATCAGACAGGGGGGCACCCAGAATGGGTCGGTGGCCTGAGTCGCAGGTTGCACAGTGTGAGTTGGGACCCAAGGGGAAAGGGGAAAAAAAAGCCGCTTCGCGGGCCCAAAAAAAGTAGCGGCCAGGGGCTCAGCGAGGCAGCGGCGGCAGTATCACTAGTGCAGAGCGTTGGGGGAAAAATTTCTTTTAATCGGCGGGGGGCGTTCTTTTGCTAAGACCCCGGGAGCCAAAAATGGGTATATGTGAACTGAAAGCAAAAGTGAAGGTGGCCAGGGGCTAAACTTTGGCCCCCGGCCCTGCGTCAACACATGCAGCTAAACCATCCGGTGGTGGGAGAAAACGTGGCTCAGATGTGGTGGTCCATTTCCCGCCGCAGAACACAGCGCGCAGCGCCATGGCACGCATGCCATTGCGCCGTAAAAGGCTCCACCCCCTCTGCAAAAGGGAGCTGTTTTCTTTGACTCATCCCCCGGTCAGATCCCCTGCCCCTCGTACTCATGGCGCCAGCGTGTTCAGGGAGGCGTTTGCAAAGAGACAACAGTATGCGTCCAACCATCCTAAGGTCAGCGTGCCGTGCCCCTGCCCAAGTTTTGGTCTGCAGCCTCCTTTCCAAATGGGGGAAACCTGAAAAAGTTAAAGGAATTTGTGCTTGTCCCGAGCCGAGAGGAGATTTCCCAACCCGAAATTTATTTTCCAAAAAGGCGCCAGCACTTCTTTAATAGTAAAAGAATGGGTCCATCCTTGATTTTGGGGTTTGTTCCAAGGTGATGGCAGCGCGGAGTCGGGAGCTGTAACTACGGTCAGGGACAGTCATGTCCTTTACGGCCCACGGGGTGAGGGCTTCCAGCCCAGGCCCCCAACAACTTGGACAGGAGACCCCGCTTTTCCTCCCCGTTGTCAAATGCTGCACCTGCGCCAATGTCTGCCTCCTCCCCCTCCCCCACCAAAACCACTCAGCCTCCACAAGTATGCCCTCATCCACATGTGTAGGGCACAGGGTGCCCGCAGTTTACCCGCTTGCCTGGCGAAAAGAAGCCCAACGGGGAGGAACTGCTCGCATATGCAGCAAGAAATGAGTTGGCTTTCTCTGCGAAAAACTGCAAATCGGAACCCATGGGCAGAAAATGGAGGAAACTGGTGTCCGCGCTGCATCGGGAGGGATGGGGGCCCATGCCCCCCGCTGGTGCTTGTGTTCAAGGGGTTGTGAAAAGGTTTCCTAAAGTCTTCCCGATTTCAAAACTTTCTGAAAAGGGCCCGGGAAAATACATCCCTTTTACCCCATTCGTACAAAAGTCAGGAAACCCCCCTCTGTTGCGCGGCAGAAGGGGCCTCCCCCAACACCTTGATATCGTTTTTTCCACCCCCGGGAAATTCCCCTGCAATGTTGGACCGAAGTATAAACAGAAAGGCCCTTTAAACGATTTTTGTGATCCAGGCAGACAGAAGTATCCCTGTTAATTTTGATGTCAGCCGGGGCAGTCGCGTGACCCCTGCCTTTTGTTGAGGCCATTCGAGGAGGCGAGTTATTTGTCAGTCGCCGGACTTGGGATGAAAAAACGTCTTCCCAAATCTTCATGCCTGGAATGATGCTAAAAAATCGTCTGGGCGGGGGACTGGGAACGTGGCGCTACATCTTGGCCACATGAGTCCGGTGGGGGGGACTGAAATGGAGGAGGAGAAGGAGGACTTGGGAGCTAAAGTTTTGTCTGGTGAATGAGGGATTTTCAAACCCCAGGTGAAAGAGAGGGGCGGACAGCGGAGGGGGTGGGGGAGATGAAAAATAGGCAGATGCCCCCCAAGAAAAGTGCAGTTACAGGGGAAAATGGGGGGCAGGGGCCCTCGGGTACTTGTCAGATGGCCCCGCTGCATGCTTATTTCCCTGGCTAGTGCGCCAAATAGTCACTCCGGCAGAGGGATGACTTCTGGCTTCCCCCTATTGGCCCTCGCTCGGTCCAAAAGGGGCCCTTTTTCCCAGCTATTGGAGGGGAAAAAAAACTCAAATACTATGGGGGAAATCCTCCGTAATCATTGGCCGCTGCCTATGTGGGGCATCGTCCCTCTGCGGGTCTGAGGGGGGGGTTCCTCAGGCCCGTATCGCCGGGGCTGCGGGGGGGAAAGGTGGGGGGTAGGAGAAGTACCAGCCCATCAGTAGAAAACCTAAGCTGGGTCACTGATGAGCAGTTTCCTTCCCCCCCTGTAAGGGGGGCAGTCGCCCAGCACAGCAGCAGGCCCTGGGCAGTCCCTAACCCCAAAAGGTTGTGGCCTATTTGGGACAGCCTCTGCCACCTCAGTTAGAAACCCACTGGACTACTGGGCGCCAAACTGGATGTGTGGCCGCAAATTGCCGAGTTTGCGTGGAGAAGCGTCCTGTCCGGCCGTAGGGTGGGATCAGAGGGGTGTTCAGTGCGGCGGGGGCCTCGTTACCCCAAAGGGGAACCGCTTTTAAAAGGGAAAATTTGGGAAGACTGACCTTTTTTCAAAATGAATCAGGCTGGTCGGCCAGGATTTCACACACCCTGCCTTGGGGTCAGTCTGGGTTCAAATACCGCCTCAGCCCTTTTTTGATGCCCCACCCGCCCCATGCCACACTTCTGTGACGTTTTCCCACTCCTCCACCCTCTTTTCCAGGGGGTGGTATTGCCCCCCCCTCAAAAACCTGTCATTGTGCCAGTCTATACCCCTGCTGCTGCTGCTGTTGTGTTGCCGTGAAACCACACTGTGTCATTGTGCCCCTGTTGACCTCTGCTGTGCTGGGCTGCGCCATGTCCCCCCAATGTGTATTGTACCACTGCCTGACCTAGCTGCTGCCCGTGACCTCCGCTTCAGTCATTTTGCCACCCGTGGTTCCTCCTGTTTTGCCCCCTCCCGAATGCATTGGCCACTCTCTGACTCAGCTGCGCGTGATCCCGCCGGCCTCCACACTGTGTCATTGACCACTGCCGACTTCATGCTGCTGCCGGGGCCCTGGGCCTCCGCCCTCAGCATTGTGCCACTCTGGGCTTTCCCCGTGTTTTGCCCCCTCCAAAAAGTCATTGTGCCCCTGCCCGATCTCATACTGCGCGCCGTACCTCCACACGTGTGTTGTGCCCTCTGTGGCCTAATATGTTTGCCGCCTCCAGAATGTCATTGTGCCCCCTGCCTGATTCCCTACCCGCCGCCGGGGACCTCCACATGTGTGATTTTGCCACTCTGTGGGTTTCGTTTAGCCGCCTCCAGAATGTCTTTTGCCACTGCGATCTCTACTGCTGCCGCCGTGACCTCCACACTGTGTGATTTTGCCCTCTGTGGCCTAAATTTTTACCGCCTCCAGAATGTCATTGTGCCACTGCCTGATTCATATGTGCCGCCGTGACCCCCACACGTGGTTGGCCCTTGTGGGGCCCAAAATGTTTTTTTCCCCCTAAATGTCATTGTGCCACCCCTGAAATTTATATGCTGCCGCCTGACCTCCCATGTGTGATTGTGCCACTCTGGGCCTTTACTGTTTTGCCCGCCTCAAATTTTCATTGTGCCACTGCCCCCGATTAATTTCTGCTGTTTGACCTCCCCACTGTTTTCATTGTGCACTCTGTGGCCTTATAAGTTTTTGCCGCCCCCGGTTCATTGTGCCCCGCCTGACCTCATCGCTGCCGCCCTACCTCCGCTTCAGTCATTGTGCCACCTTTTGGGTTTGTTTTTGCCACCTCCAGAATGTCTTGTGCCCTGTGACCTCAGTGCTTTTGGCTGCCGCCGTCACCCCCACCTCTGTCACTAATGTTTCCACCTGAGCTCTCCCTTTTTTTTTTCCAGCTTTCGTGGATGCTTTATCAGGCTACATTGCTTTAGTTTTTTTTTTCATTTTGCCCCTTAAGTGCCCAGGGAATTTTATAGTGAAGCGTTCTAAAGCGGCCGGCAGTATTGCTGTCATACTAAAACACAACAGTATGAAGACCAAACCAAGCTCCCTCTGCAATTTAAATGGCACAATATTCTACAGCCCCTGCGGCTCTGTGCAGCGGAATACTGCTTTTTAACGGATTCGTGCCTAATAATTCGAACGAAACGAATTTTGGCGGAAAAATTTTGGCGAAAGGGGGGACCGAAACGAATTTTTGGAAATTCGCCCATTCCCAGTAGGAGATCAGCGGCTCAGAAAACTGTGTCTGTATGATGGCTGCAAGCAACTGGTTGTAATTGACCGATCCTGGGGTAACCCTTTTTTTGGGAAAAAGGGAACAAAAATTGCACAAAGGGGGTTGTCGAGAAGAGGGTCCCCTGTGAGGGGGATCGAAAACCGTTACTTTTTTTTGAAGCCTTGGTGCCATAACAGCTGGAGGCCTAACAAAGATCTATCTGTGATGTTGGGTTTTCACAACGGGGTTTTAGGATACAATTTTGGGCCCCTGTTGGACCCCGAAATCGCATCCAAAAACGTGCGAACGACCAACATGCTGTGCTGTTTGGGTGCCTTTGGGTGCAGCAGGACGCCCCCATACTTTTATAGGGGGTCCTCCTTCGCTTTCGCTCCAAGAATTGACATGTCAATTTAGGGGCAGTTTCGAAAAATGGATCCGAGACACAAAGTAAAACACTGGCAAACCTCATGTGAACAAGATACGGTTTTTAATTTCGAGCAGTGTAAAACACCTGTCATGCTTGTGCGTTTTGGGTCCACTAGACGGAACCCCAAACACGCATCCATAAACGTATGTTCCACAGAGCAAAAAGCCGTGTAACATACCCCAAGTATCCGCCAATTTCCAGCTCCGGAAGAAGCTTTTAAAAGGGGAGAGCCTGGTCGGGTTTAAAGGGGTGAGATTCGGATTAGGCCTTGTACAAAATTTGTTTTTAAAAAAATTCATGGGGGAGTATAAATTAAAAAAATTTTCTTTAAAAAATTTGAATTTCGCACAGTCGCACCCGGATTTTGGTCCTTATTTTTCAGTGGGGATTTCCCCAATTTTTTAAAATTTTGAGGGGGATGTATGAAAAAAAGTCTAGGTTAAGACTTTTTTTTGTTGCCCATAGCAACCAATCAAGCGCCCCTTTATTTTTTCGAGACTTTAGGAAATGAAAGGGGCAGTGAATTTTGCTTGGGCACCAAGAGTGTTCTAGCCAAGAGAGTTTTGATAATGGGCCCCCCCGTGCTAAGGAATATAATTTTGGATTTCAACTTTCCATGGATAACCAAGAAAACATTGTATTTTGGGACTTTATATATAAAAAAGATTGCTGATGTTGCAGCATAGGAATTACTTTTATTTGGTTTACATATGTGTAGGGTCATCCACTGTTTTGTTTGTGCATTGGGTTTTTAAAAAAATGAAATTTGAAAACTTTAATGCCAGTATTATCCATTTCAGGATTTTTATAAAGCCTTTCCCCAACATAGACCAATCTGATATACAGGTTTAAAGAAGAAAATGACAAATTCACTTATAAATGGGACACACATTAGCGTTTTTTTTATATTAGAAAACTGCCCCTTTAGGCTTAACTTTATAACATGTATATTATTTGATTTGATACATCAGAAAATTGACAAACAAACGCTGTATAAATAAGATGAACATGTGCTAATTGTTCTTTAATTCCACCAAAATACTGTCTGTAAATTTTTGTTTATCATTCTACTGATGCAAAGGCGTAACTTGAAACTCCAGGGGGGCCCTAGTGCAAAAATTAAATGGGCCCCCGAGCTACCATGTGCCACTTACAATTCTGTCTTCTTATGTCTCAGAAGTGCTTTTGGGCCCCCTCAGAATGCCGGGC
Organism: Phyllomedusa bahiana; assembly: GCA_025379985.1. NCBI lineage: Eukaryota > Metazoa > Chordata > Amphibia > Anura > Hylidae > Phyllomedusa > Phyllomedusa bahiana. Next base: position 8,176 of record JAODAL010041732.1, on the reverse strand, counting down.
CGGGTAGTGACTGCTACCTCTGCACCTCCTATAGCTGCGCCCCTGTTCTGATGTGTGTAGCTATCTGAAAAATTTTTGTTATAACATGAATATTCTTGACAGCACCTCTACCAAAAAAACACTAGATGGCACTCTTTGTAAATATTTAGGCTGACACTATCTACACAGGGAGCTGCTACACTCAGTCTGCAACCTAGCTCTTTCTTTGTCAGTAAATATTGTGGTACATTGGACAATATTATGGCATACTTTGCTACATTTAGCTCTTTGCAATTTGTCAGTAAATCTCTCTACTAGTAGTAATTTAATGATATGTACAGTCAGGGTCGTCATACAGGGGATACAGCCGGTACTCCTGTATGGAGCCCGGTGGAATAAGGGGGCCCGCCGCAAGCAGGCCCCTTTATTCCTCATGTTAGAGCGGGGCCCGGAGGCGCAGCCGCCGAAACAGGCTCCGACTGGCCCGCAATGTGGACCCCGAGCTCTTGCGGGCCCCGGAGGCAGTGCCATCGCTCCCCGGGGCCCGGCCGCCGCATCCGGTCCCTGCAGCCCGAGCACTCAGAAACCGGCTGCACGGTGTCAGCGGAGCACAGCGCCACTAGCACTGCGCTCCGCTGATCTCCCTGGCAGGCTGAAGGCATTAGGCCTGAAGCCTGCCAGGCGCCGGCCCCTACTGGTGACGTAGGCGGCGCGGTGACGTCACTTCACCGCGCCGCCTATGCCGGGCACCACTAGAGGCTGGCGGGGAGCGCCCGGGAGCGGGAGCAAGAGCGAGGTAAGTGGTTGTTTTGGGGTTTTTTGTTTTTTTTTTATATCTAAGGAAGCAGGGTCTGGCTACGCCTAACTTCACAGGGGGGCCCTGGCTACGCCTAACTTCAAAGGGGGGCCCTGGCTACGCCTAACCCCAAAGGGGGCCCTGACTCTACCTAACCCCAAAGGGGGCCCTGACGCTACCTAACCCTAAAGGGGGCCCTGACACTACCTAACCCTACAGGGGCCCTGGCTACCTCTCTATGGGGGCCCTGGCTACCTACAAACTAAAGGGGACTCTACCTGCACACTAGCTAAAGGAGGCCCCGAATTCCTGCACACTAGCTAAATGAGACCCCTAACTGCCTGTATGCTACCTAAAGGGGGACCCTAACTGCCTGTATACTACCTAAGGGAGGCCCTAACTGTCTGTATAGTACATAAAGGGGGTCCCTAACTACTTGCAGCCTATATAAAGGGGGTCCTAACTACCTACAGCTTACCTAACTGGGGGCAACCACCTACCTACAGCCTAACTAACTGGGGTCCACCAACCTAACTGTAGGCTATCAACTTGTCTAACTGGGGTCTGCTTATCTACCTGGGGGCTATTTACCTATGGCTAGGTACCCACCAACCTACCTGGGGCTGGCCTACCAACTTATCAGGCGGGGGTTAACCTACCTAAATAGGGCCTATCTAATTACCTGGGGCCTTGCACATTTGCCAACCTACCTAGGGTCTTGTCTACCTACCTGGTAATGTAATTGAGAGGGCAGCAGCCCATAGTTGTAGCATTATCTCCAGGGGGTTAGTCCTCTCCCCACCTTCCAACCCCTTAGGATACTAGACCTCTAAATTATGGCTTGTACCCGCTCTCCCACCCCTGGAAAGTTTGTACAGAGGTGGGAATAGGTAAAGAGATGCTGGAAAATTGAGGATTCTAAGATATTTGTGTGTAATTTCTGCAGGAATGAGTGGTGGCCGGGACAAGTCATCATGGCGGTGTGGAACGGATGCAGAGAACAACTCATGAGAGAAGAGAACGACTCATCATATAGGACGTCTCCGGTGAGTCCCTGATTTCAGGGGTTATTTTACTTCTATACTGGATCAGTGCTGTATTCACTGTAATGTGATGTGACCTGAGCTGGTGTCTGACCTCTATGTGGTCTCTATATGGCGGTGTTGTAGGTTATAGCTGAGCTGGTGTCTGACCTCTATGTGGTCTCTATATGGCGGTGTTGTAGGTTATACCTGAGCTGGTGTCTGGTCACTATATGGTCTCTACATGGTGGTGTTGTAGGTTATATCTGAGCTGGTGTCTGACCTCTATATGGTGGTGTTGTAGGTTATATTGGTATTAGTAGAGTGGCAGCGTACATGTGTTCCTGATTGTAAAAGAGGGAACATCTGTCCCTGTGATAGGAGTTACACTTCATCTTTCTTGTGGTGGTTATTTTAGAAGGTGGTGAGGTGCGTGACCAGGGGAAACGTGGAGGGATATTGTATGTGGGTGGTGGGAGGTATTGTATGTGGGTGGAAGGGATATTGTATGTGGGTGGAAGGGATATTGTATGTGGGGGGAGGGGGATATGGATGGAGGTACTTAGCCATGTGTCTAGGAGCTGCGAGACTGACAGATGTGTGACTCACTTGCTACTGTACTACACAATACAGTTCTTTGTTGCACACTGTATTATTTGGTAAAATGGGCGCATTTATGTCCTAGAGGCCTTTTTTTTTGCGGGGGGCGGGGCGATCGGGTGCTGGGGGGGCGGAGTGCACCGGGGGGGCCTAGGTGCTTCAGCTGTATGGGGCCCTGAAATTTCTGTTGGCGGCCCTGTGTACAGTATTATAGCATACATTGCTACTTTTAGCTCTTTTTGAATGTTAATTGTTGGTAAACCTTTTTATCTCACTAATAATACAGTGATACATACAGTATTATTGCATATGTTACTACTATTAGCTCTTATTGTATGTTATTTGTCTGTAAATCTCTTTAGTTCACTACTAGTAATACAGTGATACATACAGTATTATTGCATACATTGTTACTATTAGCTCTATTTTGTGTTATTTGTCAGTAAACCTTTTTAGTTCACTGCTAGTAATATAGTGATATGTACAGAATTATTGCATACATTAATTCTTTTAGCTTTTCTTGTATGTTATTCATCAGTAAACCTCTTTACCTCAGTTGTAGCAATAAAGAGGTATGTACAATATTATAAAAGGTATTGCTACTTTTAGCTTTTTTTGCACAGTATGTTATATTTCAGTAAATATCTTTACCTCGCTAGTAGTAATACAGAGTTACTGTATACTATGAAATACATTGCTTCTTTTAGCTTTTTTTGTATGTTATTCGCCAGTTAACCTCTTTATCTCACTAGTAATGCAGTGGTAATCCAGTTGAAACCAAAAGTTTACATACAGCATATAAAAATAAACATATGCATGTTTTTCTCACTATCTGACATGAAATCAGAATACACCTTACCTATTTTAGGTCAGTTAGGATTACCAAAATTATTTATATTTGCCAAACGTCAGAATAATGAGAGAGAGAATATTTAAGCCATTTTTACTACTTTATGCAAAATCAAAAGTTTACATATACTAGGATTACTATGCCTTTAAACAATTTGGGACAGCCCATATGATGCTGTCATGTCTTTGGAGGCTTCTGGTTTATTAGCAACATGTGAGTTAATTAGAGACACACCTGTGGATGTATTTTATTGCACAGCAGAAACACACTGTTTCTGTGTGTAACATCATAGGAAAGTCTAAAGAAATCAGCCAAGATATCAGGAAGAGAATTGTGGACTTGCATAAGTCTCTATCATCCTTGGGTACAATTTACAGATACCTGAAGGTGCCTCGTTCATCTGTACAAACAATTATATGCAAGTACAAATAAGATGGCATTGTCCAGCCATCATACAGTCTGGGAAGGAGAGGGGTTCTGTGTCTCAGAGACGAACATGCTTTGGTCTGACATGTGCATATCAACCCAGGAACAAAAGCAAAAGAACTTGTGAAGATGCTGGCGAAAGCTAGTAAGATTGTGTCATTGTCCACAGTGAAACGAGTACTGTATCAACATGGGCTGAAAGGCTACTCTGCCAGGAAGAAGCCCTTACTACAAAAGAAGCATATAAAAGCCAAATTCATGTTTGCAAATGCACGTAGGAACAAAGATTTAAATTTTTGGAGACATGTCCTGTGGTCTGACCAAACAAAAATGTAACTGTTTGGCCATAATGACCATTGTTATGTTTTGAGAAAAAAGGGAGAAGCTTGGAAGCCTAAGAACACCATCCCGACTGTGAAACATGGGGGGTGGCAGCAGCATGTTGTGGGGTTGTTTTACTGCAGGAGGGACTAGTGCACTTCACAAAATAGATGGCAGCATGAGGAAAGAAGATTATGTGGCAATATTGAAGCAACATCTTAAGACATCAGCTTGGGTTGGAATTTGTCTTCCAAATGGACAATGACACGAAGCATACTGCCAAACTGACTACAAAGTGGCTTAAGGATAACCAAGTCTATGTTTTGGAGTGGCCATCACAACGCCCTACCCTCAATCCGATTGAAAATTAACGGGCAAAGCTGAAAAGGCAGGTGCGAGTAAGGCGACCTACAAACATGGCTCCGTTACACCAGTTCTGTCAAGAGGAATAGGCCAAAATTCCTACCAACTATTGTGAGAAGCTTGTGGAAGGATATCCAAAACGTTTAACCCAAGTCATACAGTTTAAGGGCAATGTTACCAAATACTAATGAAATGTATGTAAACTTTTGACTTTGCAGGAAGTCATAAATATGCCTTAAAAAAAATATCTCTCATTATTCTGGCATTTGGTAATCCTAATTGACCTAGAACAGGTAAGGTTTATTCTGATTTCATGTCAAGTAGTGAGAAAAACATGCATATGTGTCTTTTTATATAATGTACGTAAACATCTGATTTCAACCGTACAACATTATGACATACATTGCTACTCAAAACACAGCCCCTTCTGATGCATGAAGGTATGTAGTGCTCTTCGATCCATATGAGTCTTGTATATCCAGTCCATAAAACGTATATAGTGGAAGATAGTTTATTATAGAAAACACAATCTACTGGATGTGACATATTTTGGTGCATCCTCTGTGTCTTATAAGGCATGTGATGATGTACCTGTCAAAAGGTAGAGATTTACACAGCTGAATATCTGGGCTAATTGCAGGAATGCAAAGGGATGACAAATAGAAAGGGAAAACCAAGCATCAAGGACTCAATTAAGCATTTTAATATCAGGAGTCAAGCAATACCAAAAAAACCCTTAAATACAACTGTGGCCTGGAATAAAAAGCCACAGAAAAGTGCAAATACAAACTTCAAAAGATAAATATGCTATGGTGGAAGACATCTGCCCCTGGCTGATTAGGGTATGTTCACACCGCGTTTTGGGATGCGTACTGTAACTCCGGCCAGCCCCATTCACTTGCATTATCAGCGGCGCTTAATTGTACGCGTACTATACGCCGGGGGAGACGTGACATAATTCATAGTTCTCTATGAGAGCTATGAATTACCGTAATTGCGTTGCGCATTTCGGCCGTATTAAATGCACGCCGCAATTACACCATGTGAACATACCCTTAAAAGCAGGATAAGTTCCTCATGCTTTTCTTTCCTTTAGGTTATGCTCACACAATGGGGCACATTTATTATTACAATTTCTGCCAAAAATAATGAGGTACGTGCTTTACACCACATTTATCATGCATGTTAGTTTGTAGACACTTCTGTACTTTGCACTAAGCATTTAATTATTTGGAAGGAAATTCCTACATATCCATTAAGGTACAGATAACACCTGTATGCTGCATTTTCTCACCAAAAAAGTTAATTCAGGGCTGTATTGGACAATAGGCACCTAAGGGCACATGCGTAGGTCAGCAGAATTTAGGGGGTAGCACACGTAAAAGTAATTTTTTTACTTATAAAAAAATGCTTTCTGCAGCCGTTTTTGCAGCTTGCAGCATCATGGCAAGGTGTGATGGGGACATTGCTAAGGAGGAGCAGCATATCTAAACTGTGCCAAGTGCTGCCCACCACTGCCATTGTAAACATGTGTGTGCATAATGATGCATAGAGTGTACCTAGATATGATATTTAACTGTATGCAATGAGTGTTGGCTTCTAAGCAGAGTATTCCTGTGTGCATGTAAGTAGTGAGTGTGCATGTGTGTGTGCCTGTAAGTAGTGACTATATGTACGTTCTCTGTTGCATGCCTGTGTACAGTGAAAATGCATATGTGTGTATTTATGAAGTACATGAGAATATATGTTTGGATGTATGTGGTCAGTACAATTACATGCGTATATGTGTATGTGTTCATGCCTGTAGATAATGGGGCAAATTTTTCAATACTGTCTAACTCTTAGGGCCACTTGTATGAAACGGTTTTGGTCTAAAACTCTTTTTTTCTCCATAGAAACCTATGGGTAAAAAAGTGAGTTTTAGACCAAAACCATTTAAAAAATGTGGCCCTTAGTGTGGAGTTAGACTAGACCAGTGATGGTGAACCTTTTAGAGACCGAGTGCCCAAACTGCAACCGAAAATCCCCTTATTTATTGCAAAGTGCCGATGACGTCGGCGCAAAGCAGAGAGGTGATGTCACAAGGCGGAACTGAAGAACAGTTAATACGTGGGATGGGACGGCCACTCAGGACTTTTGTGTGGTGCGACCGTTGCATCCTTCATACTGACAGAGTCGCCATCAGAAATTTCAGGACCCCATACAGCCGAAGCATTTGGGCTTTCCTACCCCACCCTTGCATACTCTGCCCCCATCCTCTATATTTCCAGTGACCATATAGGTAGACCATACTGTTAGATACCATTGCACACAGTGCAGTTACATTAAGTGACTCACAGGTGATGTCTTGTCTAATGAGTCGTTCACTTTCCCTTTTCTACTCCATTCGGTCCAGACCGCCATGATGACTTCTCCGGGCCACCACTCGTCTTTGCAATATACAACACAAACATCTAACTTTTCTATCATCTTTCTAACTGTGCCCCTTTCCCCTCATGTACAAAATCCTCATCCAAATAATTACCCCCCTTGATGCCCTGGTACTTAGGTAGGTAGGGTCCCCTTAAGTAGTTAGTTTTTTTAGGGTTCTGTAGGAAAAATGGTTTATAGGTCCCCTCCTGCGTAGGTTATGGGCCCCCGTAGGCCCCCCCCTCTCACTGGCAGGGTCGGTAACAAAGAAATTTTGTTTTAAATTTTAAAGACCACCCCTAAGGCCTGTTCATGTAACATTTTAGTTAGGGGGGGGCCCTTCCACCTATAAGGCAGGGCCTCACTGCCTTTAGTAGCGATGCAAGGTCCTTGCAAGCCCATGTGGGGGGGGGCATCCTTGAAACTAAGAATATATCTCAAATCTTGCTAGGGGCCCCATGGGTTCAGTGGGGGACCCTTCATGGAGTGCTTGATGGGGCTTGGAGGGGGCCTTTTGAAGGGCTCAGGTGGGGCCCTCAAGCGGCCTTGCGGGGCCCCCAGCGATGCCCTTCACAGGGGTCATTGACAGGGCCGACGGGGCCCTTTAAAAGGGCTCAGCAGGCCTTTTACTTTGGTCCTTCACAGGGGCTAATGGGGGCTCTTCACAGGGGCTCAGGCAGAACCCTTTACTGGGGCCCTTCACAGGGGTGCTTGACTGGGGTTCAGGCAGGGCCCCTGACAGCGGCTCAGTCGGGGCCCTGCACAGTGGTCCATGACAGGGGTTCGGGTGGGACCTTTTACTGGGACCCTTCACAGGGGCTCAGGGGGGCTCTTCACAGGGGCTAAGAGGGGGCCCTTTATTGGAGCCCTTGACAGGGGCTCAGAAGGGGCCCTTTACAGGGGCTCATTGGGGGCTCTTCACAGGGGCTAAAGGGGGGCCCTTTACTGGGGCTCAGACGGGACCCTTTACTGGGGCCCTTCATAAGGGCGCTTTACACCGGGTTTAGGAGGGGCCCTTTACTGTGGTCCTTCATAGGGTGTCCACGCTGTGGGAGGGAGGTCAATCTCCAAATACAGGCTTTTTAAATTTTTCATACTCACGGTTGAGACCGTTCCTGTTGAACACTTATTGAGGGGCTGTGAACGGCGGGCTTTCCCTTCACTGTGCATGGGCTTTGTTTTTGGGGAGTCGTGACAATTTAAATAAAAGGGGACCCCATCTAAAGGGGGCTTCCTGTTAATTCGTCAAACAGGATACCTGGCGTCCCGCCTGCGCACAACGAGAGGGGAGGGTCCGGCGCCAGTCACAGCCCCGCAGTAAGTGTTCAACAAGGATTTGGTTCAGGCCCCGTTTTGTTGTAAAAGTATTGCACTGTGACTGGATGTCAGGGTCTCCCCCCCACAGCGTGG